>VZTE01000542.1:0-33536 GCA_013397775.1 Eulacestoma nigropectus
CTCCTTTCAGGTACTAGAAGGCCCCAATTAGGTCTCTCTGAAGGCTTCTCTTCTCCAGGCTGAAAAATCCCAATTCTCTCAGTCTTTCCTCACATGAGAGGTGCTCCACCCTCAAATCATCTTGGTGGCCTCCTCTGAACTGGTTCCAATAGATCCATGTCCTTCCTGTGCTGGGTACCCCAGAGCTGGATGCAGCACTGCAGGTGAGGTCTCACCAGAGCAGAGCAGAGGGGCAGAATCCACTCCCTCCCCTGCTGCCCACGCTGCTTTGGAGGCAGCCCAAGACACAACTGGCTTTCTGGGCTGCAAGGGCACATGGCTGGGTCATGTCCAGCCTCTCACCCACCAGCACCCCCATGTCCTTCCCCACAGGGCTGCTCTGGATCTGTTCATCCCTCAGCCTGGATTGATACCTGGGCTTGGCCCAACCCAGGTGCAGCACCTTGAACTTGGCCTTGCTGAACCTCATGTGTTTCCTATGGGCTCATTTCTTGAGCTTGTCCAGGTCCCTCTGGATGGCATCCTATCCTTCAAGTTTGCCAACACTTCCACTCAGCTTGGTGTCATCTGCAAATTTGCTGAGGGGGCACTCAATCCCTTCATCTGTGCCATTAATACAGTTATTAAATAACACTGGTCTCAATACAGACCCCTAAGGAACAACACTGGTCACTGGTGTCCATTGGGAGTCTGAGCTATGGACCACTACCCTCCACATGCAACTATTCAATCAATTTCTAATCTATCAACTCATTGAATCCATCTGTCTCTGATTTAGAAAGAATGTTGTGGGAGAGCATGTCAAGGGCTTTGCAGAAGTCCAGATAAATGGTATCTGTAGCCCTTCCCTCGCTCATTGCTGTAGTCAATTACATGGCAGCTTCTATAAGAGCAACCCACATATGCTTTGGGTTGTGATTGAGGAGGATGTTTTGCCTTAGCACTTCTTCTTTTTTTTTCAACAAGAACATTAATAAGCAACAAAACAAAAAAAGTCCAATTCCATAGTGAACTTCAAGAGATGGCCCCTTGGGCAGTACATATTAAATTTTACCTTTCTCTGCTACAGAAGGTGGATAAATTAGCAGAAATAGGGGAAAGCTGGATAATGTTACAAACGTTTAAACACTGGTGACTATTCATTATGAATTATGCTAAAATAGAAATTGCAAGGAAACTGAATGTATTGCTTCGTTGGACAGCATGATAATGGAGAGACTGTAATGTATTGTCTGTTTACTGTTAATTTATCAAGAAAAGTATGCTTCACATAACAAAAGGAATAAAATATAAAAAACCCTCAACCAACCCAGAAAGCTTGCATAAGGCAAAGCTAGAGCAAGGAGCTTTGCTGAAGGTACAGCTGCAAAAAATGTGCCAGCCTGATAAAAAGCAACTGTCAAAAATCTGTCAAGTGCCACCCATCAACAGTCAGCTGATTACTAGCCCCAGCTTCAACTGTCAATGTCTTGTACCAAAGCTGGAGACATTTAAGGAGAGGTGAGGCTGAAGGGACTCAAGAAGGCATAGGAGAAGAGCTGCTATCTTTATGTTTTCCCATATATATACTACTTCTATGTTTGGCAAGAACATCAAAAATGGCACATAACAAAGAGATATTTGTTCATTTGTCCAGAGTTTCTGAGTGTTCGATACCCTGCTGAGAACAGAAGAACTAGTGCCAGTGAGGAAGCTACATTTTCAAATGGCCACACTGATGTTGCCACACACATAAACACAGTGCTTTGTTGAGTATTCACACAGCATATAGAAGAGACAGCAACATTTCCTCCTTTTCCTGACTTAAAAAGGTGATTTGTACTTAGGTCTTCTGTAGTCGGCACCTCCCTGGCCCACACAGGTTTGCCCTCTGCCACAGGCACACGCTCCAGAAGCCCGAGAGGTGACGGCCACAAAAGACCTTCTCTGAGGGCAGGTGCGGATCTCTCGCACTGAGGTGGAGCGGCCCCAGGAGAGATACCTGCAGGACGCGGTGGCAAAGAGAGGCTAGGAGGCGAAGGGCTGCGAGAGGGGGGTCTCCCCAGGCTCTCCTTTATTAGGGTTGAGGGACGAGGGTTCCGGGCGGGAGAGGTCAGAGGGAGAACGCCGAGGATCTGAGAGTGTGCAGGGGGTTTTAAGGGGGGGCGGGAACTGGGCGGAGGGAAGGGTAACAACCAATGGGAGAGGGACAAAGGGGAGGGTACAGGGTTCCGGGATCCAATAAAATTAACTGGGGGGAGGGTACAACGAACTTCAACCAATGGGGTACCGAACACAGAAGAACTTTCCAGAAGGTGGGACAGGTCCTAGACTGAGGTGCCGCCCTCGGACGTCCCCTCGAAGGAGGAGTCCTCCGCCTCTGAGGTGGAGTCTTCATGATTGGCGGCAGCCACAATAGGGGATGAACCTCCCACAGTCTTCTTACTAAAACGTGCTTGTAGTGCTAACAAAATAACTTATCATGGGGACTCTCTTAATCTTGCCAGTTAAAGCAATGCTGTTCTGCTTGAAAAAATTAAATGTTCATTTTGGCTACAAGCAGCCCCATGCACAGCCCTACTTCCTTTCCCTCTGCTTCTCCCCGCCTTTGATTATTTTGTTACTTGTTCAGCACAGAACATCTTCAGAGCAGCCCCTGATCAGGAGCCCTCAGCCACCTCTGGAAGAGGATGTCATTCCCCACTACCTGCACAGAGACCCTGGAGCAACCAGTGTTGGCCTAAGGGCCCTGTGCCCTTTGTCCCCACCTCGCTCTGTGACACTGAACCCAACACACTGGAGTCTCTGCCAGCATGCTGAGCTCATTCCACACTCCCTCCTGAGGAACATTTCCATTATTTTTCTGCACAGCTGCCCAGAGCTATGAAGGGAAAGGATCTCATTTAACCTTTTGCTCTGGAAAGGGGAAGATACTACTAAAGGATATATTGCACAGTGTTAAAAAAGAAAACTCTACTTCCTACAGGCATTGGTTTGGGCAGAACTTGATATCAGAACATGAGGAGAAATTTGTAGTTCAGAATGTTTTCACTTGTCCCTCTAATAATAATTGCAGATGAAATGGTGTGCGGCAATAGCAGTGCTTTTTGTCAATTAGTATGAGATGAAAATGCTTGTTGATTCCAATTCTGCATGTATTGATGCTAATTTTATGGTGTATTTCCAGATTATATCCCTCAGTTTGACAGATATGTGAAATGTTATATGGCAACATCTGATTTATTTTGTTGGAGATGCTGCCTAATGAGAAAAGCAATCAGTCCCACTAGCCTTTGCTTTCAAATACCAGTTGCCATTAGAGATATTTCTGTAAAACCTTACTGCTGTTCTTCAGTCTATTAAGTGGAGATTTTCTGACTGAGAAAACTTTCCAAATCCACACATCATAATTTGACTGAAATATAGTTATTTTCTGCAGTATATGTATTTCCACTTCAATATTTTGCTAATAGCTTCCTTTTGCTGTTAAGATTTGAGCAAAGATTTTTTCTCCCACCAGACAATTATTCTCATTTGGTTAAAGTGGCAGTGATAGCACAATTAATCCACAATCTGTAATGATGCAGCCATTGCCATGACAATACCTTGTCACACTTCTTTTATGGAATGAGCTGTTGAGCTTTGTCATAACCCAGAAAATTCTTCCCTAAAATTTAACACTTTTAAGTTTAACAGAAATTTATAGATATTAAATTAAAAAAAATATAGCAGATCGATAGATTGCATTCTTTATCCTATAAATAAGTGCTATAGTGCAATTTCCAGTATCACGCTTCAGTCAGCTGGAGTAGAAAAAAGTAGACTCCTACCTCCTAAACATATGTTAAAGATATTCTTTTCCTCATTCTTTCACTACTTGCACATAACTTATGAATGTAAACCAATTGGTGACTTAGTCTAATGTTACAAGAACAAATTACCATGTCAGTTTTCAGAGCACTAGATTTCTCACTAGTACTACTGCTAGTGGTAAGACTTGGATTCTTTTTGTTGCATTTACCAAAGATGGGAACTTAGCTATAACAAAAAAATACCAAAACTCACAGTGTTTAAATCCCAGAGCAGCTACAAATTAAGAAATTTGCTTTCATATGAACAGAAAATATAGAAACACTAAAGCCAAATTTATGATCTTTTCTAGGTGGTTCACAAAGTCGAGATTACTAATTCTCACATATCTATGATAACTGCAATGAATGTCTTCATTGTAGAGCCCTACAGTTTTTAGTATGAATAATATTCAGAAGTCCTACGAATTGCTACATAGTTTTAAGGAAGTTTCTTCTCAATTCCTTAATGGAATTTATAATGTCTTGCAAAAATAACTAATTTATTTATCTGACATTTTTAATAGACTTTTGTAAACAATCCACAGTGTTGTTTTCTTTAACACAAAGCTACGTAGCAGCTCACAACTTTCATTACCATTGCCTCATAAAATGTCAAAAGGACCAAATGCAATGAACCTGTTATAATGTACATGACATACCTGGTATTATTAATGAAAAGTTCCTGTAATAAAATGAGGCCATTTATCTTTGTTCAAATCAGATCCACATGCCTAGACTCTAGAAATAAACCAGTTTCCTAAGTGTACTCTTGTATACTGAATCATTAAATTTCATCTTAAAAATGACAGAAAAATGCATTCTGTAAAAAGACTATATTAAGAAAACAATAAAAAATTACTCAGAGGGTGTAAAAGATCCTGAATCATCTTACATTCCAATATTGTGCAGATTAATAAAAGCTATAAATTCTAATCCAGGCATTTCAAACATTTAGCAACTCAGAATCACAATTCTTCAAATTATTTCTTTCCCCTCATCCTGTACTCTCTATCCTTTTAAATGAGATTTTTTTTCCCTGTGAGCAGCTGAACATCCCAGTTCTTCTAGAGCCCCCCAGCATGTGAACTCAGAGGAGAGGCAAACTCAACCCACAAGGGCTTTGGTCTGAGAATTTTAGCTGCTTATTCTGCAGGAGATTTTCTTTCCCTCTCTCTTTAGAAATAATGCACAGAGGGACTTGACTTTTCAGAGCCTTGGGCTCTTGGACAGCCATGAACACCATATACCCTCTGGACTCTTACCAGGATGATTATCTAAACATCTGAAAGAAGAGCTATCTATCCTGCTGTGTTTTAAGCACTTACCTGAGGTGCCTGATTTAAAAATAATATCATTAGAAGGTATCCCATCATCCCTGAAGTGCTCTTCATGACTGGTCTAGAGAAAATTTAAGACATGATCCCTCTCTGAAGAGGACTTGCTTCCTCTATCATTATTGAAAAAGTGCAGGCACCTAAGTGCTCAGTATGAGCGGTACCTGCCTACCCAAGGACATGCTCAGGAATCAACTGCTCCTTTTTATACTTCTAAGGCTCACTCTCTAAAGAGTTACTTCTTCCACAGAACTACCACGTGAATGCATAGGAGAAAGGTGTCAGTCCATCCTTACAGTCTTATTCACATCCTCTCATAATTGCTAGTATTAATAGACCTTCAGTGTAACATACACAATTGTGTGTATCTTCTTACATACTTAGTGGCTAATTTTTCATCGTGAAAGGGCAGATTTCAAGTAGGGAAACATTGGACATAAGACTTACATCAAAGTTTCAGCAATCATGAGCAATTTGATGTTCACTTTCTAGAAAATATGTTCCTAGGAAGTTATAGTGTCACAGCATTAAAAATCAAGACATGATTTGGAAGTGGAGGAAAACTGTGTTTTAGAAATGAGTCCTGTTGTCCAAATGAATTCTTTCTAGGGTGCCATGTCACCATGGGACTCACTTTTCAAGACCCAAGATGGTGTTCCAGGCAGTGGTGTGAGACAGGGTGTGGTGTGAGACACATCCAGCAGTTGTTTCCACCATTGTCAGCACATAGTGCTTGCCTTGGCGGGTTTGCAACGGGGTGATGCAATTGAACTGCCACGCCTCCTCATATTTCTGTTTTGACCATTGTCCACCATACCACAGGGACTTTACCTGCTTGGCCTGCTTGTCTGCAGCACGTCTCACAGCTACAATAACCTTGGCATGTAGTGTCCATGGTTAAGTCCACCCTTTGATCACAAGACCATCTGTATGTCACATCTCTTCCCTGGTGATCTGAGGCATCATGAACCCACCAAGGCAGAATTGATCACCCTGGTGTTTCCAGTCAAGATCTACCTGAGACACTTTAATATTGGCAGCTCGATCCACCTGTCCATTGTTGCAATGCTCTTCGGTAACTTGACTCTACACAACGTGCATCTACATGACAGACTTTCACAGGTAGCTTCTCTACCTGGGCAGCAATATCTCGTCCAGATGAGTTTTTCTCTCTACTGCCAATGGGCCTTTTTCCATCATTCCAGACATCCCCAAAGAGTGTTTGCTACCATCCACGAGTCAGTTTAGAGGTAGAGTCTCAGCCACTTCTCTCATTTGGCAATATCTAAAGCCAACTGGATGGCTTTAAGCTCTGCAACCTGACTTGATCCACCTTGTCCCTCAATAGCTTCTGCAACTCACCATATAGGACTCCCTTCATACAGCTGCTTTCCATTTTCAATTTGTCCCTATGTTATGGCAGGAAAGTCAGTGAAGAGAGTGTATTTCTTTTTATTTTCAGGTAGCTGATTATATTGTGTGGCCTCCTCAGCACGTCACCTTCTTCTCTTTCTCTTCCGATGATCTGAAATTTTCACCTTCAGGCCAATTCATGATGATCTTAGAGATCCCTAGGTGACTGGGATTTCTTATCTGAGCTCACTGTGTAATCAAAGAGATCCTCTTATTCCATGTGGTATCTGTGGCATGATGTGTGGAAGGGATTTTCCCTTTTTTTTTTTGACCCTGGCAGTCAGCAGGAGGAGCTGTGATCAGTGCCAGTCACTTCTGAAGTAGGTTGAACACTTTCATAAGCTGCCAAGATGTTTATCAATTATGGTGTAACAGTGCTTGGATCCTTTGTATCTCCAGCTCCAGAACTCCACGTGTCACCCTCAGGTCTCCCTCGGTGCTTTTTGCCAGAGACTGCAGGAAGGACCATTCCACTCAGCTGCAGTGTAGAGCACATTTCCGCAGATAAAGACAAGATGGACACCATTTCTGCACTGCTGGCTCTCGCTCCTGTCCCTGAGCCCGACACAATGGAAAAAAAATGATGGACAACCCCCCAAAAGCAAGATCATCCTCACCACGCCGCACCATGCTGTGACGCCTCTCTGCTGTGCTGGGGTCAGACACAGCTGGGGTTTTTACTGTGACATATCTTCTCTGCTGAGGTCAGCAGCATTTGGCCACTTTCCTTCAGCATCACATTCTGGAGCTGCATTGTTGATTTCCTCTTCTTGGAGCAAGATACACACTCTGATGGGCTCGGTCTCGCTGCCCCTTTTCTAGGAGTGGCGTCTTGGTGCCGTGTTTGCAACCCAACTGTGTTTGCTGCTTTCAAAGCTGCATTCTCAGAGGACCAGAAAGGCACAAGTGGAGATGACAAAGGGCAGGGTGTGCAAGGGCTGGTTCTGGCAACCTCTCTGAAGAAGATATGGAAACAAAATGGTGCAATTCCAGGAGTTTACTTACTTTTTCTTCCTCCTGAAACCATGCTCCCCAGGAGATCATGTGCAGGGTATAGAACAACAACCTGGCCATACCCATAAGCTCTGCCCCCTCTCCGCAACCAGAAAACATAGTGTAATTTGCATTTAGCTAAAGAATGCTAAGAAGATGAAGAACATGCAGGAAATCTACCTAATATTTTGGAATAAGTATTTTTCAATGACTATTCTATATTCTGTCCATCTATAGAAAATTTAATTCTTAAATAAATTGAAGTGTACCATTCAAAATGGTAAGAAACCACTGTGAAATTGTTCTGAAATAGAACTATTTTGAACAAGTCAAATGATGGAATATGAATGATTATAGAAAACAATCAGTTTTCTTCCTGTGGACCCATATCTTCCTCTTCTACAAATGGTCTTGCTGCAGGTTGTGAAGTGAGAAGCCCATGTTAATAGTAAACAAAGCTATAGATGAGGAGTTGAGTATTATATTTTGCAAAAACAAACCAAAACCAAAAAAGAAATAAAAGAACATAATAAAAAAGTGCCTATATCGTCCTGTTATAGTTTCTGAGAACAATGAAAGCAGCTGTAGCGAGAGGTAGCATTGTGGATAAATGAGAGCCAAGCACAAAAATCACAGATATATCAGAGATTAAGATACTGTTACATAGATGAGACAAGAAAGAGTCATGGCAAATATTGAGAACATTAGAAAAATGAAAGAGGTTAAATATATATATTTCACTTTTGTTAGTGGAGACTTCCTAACAGAAAATTTAATGGCATTGTACAATACTTACCCTGCAAAAGTAGATGGCAGTAAAATATGTATAGAAAAATATCAGAAAAGAAAGAACTATCAGGAAGATTTTTACATCTATTTTTATTTTCATTACTTGGTTAAACTAACAGTCAGTTTAACTTTTGGCAATTTTCTGGTTTTTTGCTTGCATTCAATATTTATGTAGGCTATAAATATAATTTCTTATACATTTCTGGTTAACTATGTTAGCAGTTTGGTACTTGAAAGCGCAATGTAACAAATTCTTTAGTTAGGTTTCCTGTAGAAACATTTGTCTAATGAATTACTGTGCTCAGCTGCAGCTGTTCGGTCCCAAGATAGAAGACAGTACTCATCAAGAGCACAGTTGGGATGCTAACAGATAACTACACTGTCAATATTCTGAATATATCCTTAGGATGCAAGAAAAATAAAAAAGACATTCCAAACACAGAGACTGATTTAGAAAACAAGGTTTGACAGAACTAATATGAAGGCAGATTACACTGCTCCAAGAGGCATCTTTATAACTGAGTTTAAAACTAATCCCGAAACTAAAATTTTTTGTTTACTTCTTAAAGCATTTAAAAGGGCAGATAATGATTTCATTATTTATCGTGTGTAAAATTTCAACTCACAATTCCACTAACTGTCCTTGAATTAAGCTACTTATAAAAACTGCGCAGACTCCTGTGGTAGATTGGTGAAACTGATCTCAGAGAAGATTCCCTTCTGCCTTTGCTCCAGCTCCTTGTCCAAGAGCAGGAGGAAGCCCTTTGCTGAGTCTCACATCTGTCTTTGGATTTATAATGGGCAGCAGCAGTGTAGGCAGTCAGCACATGTAAGGTACCAAATTAACTGGAGAGAGTCAAGAGATGCCTTTTCTTGTCAAATAATTAAAAAAGTGTAATCCAGTGTCTGTTCAGTGCTGTGCTCTCAGAAGCTTGAAACAGAACTGAAATAGACTCACATAAAGCTCATACCAGCTATTTTTAATTATCATTGAAATAATTTTTGTAAATATGCTGCCTATCAGGACTTTCATTTTACCTGGTGATGTACTGAAAGGAATGCAAGCTGCCAGCCCAGTCCAGGGAGAGAGGACAGATCTCATGTAAGTTACTGAACAACCTTTCTTCTGCTCAAAGAAGTTTTAAAAATGCAAAGTCATTACAAACACTTTTTGATGCAGACATCCTTAAATATAAATTCTACTTCGGCTTTATCTCAACAAGTCCTGCTGCTTAAGCTGAGTATTAAAGATGCTTGACTGTATCTTAAAAGAAGTGCTATGGTTGGGTCTAAGTGATAACTGAACATCATAATCTAGGTCATGTTAAGTGCAGATTTCCAAAAAAATAAAATTCTCCCCTATCAACTGATCAAAATTGTTTTTTGATAGAAGTCATAGTGCAAGCTGCTTACATATCTGGAGCAATGAAGTCCACTGGGTTGAATTCCAGGTATGACCTGGCATACTTTCCTATGTCAAATACAAACTAAACTTTATCAGTTAAAGGAGAGTCATTAACGAGGCAGCATGATGGGTATTTTCAAGAGCTATTGGGATACATACAAACACTAGAGGCTTGACAAGGATATAACACTAAAATATGTCCTGAGATGTCAAAGCTCTTCTACAAGGTTTCTGTGTTACCCCAGGCAATATTGATGCTGCTACTGGGTGTAATTTGTTGATGACTTTACCTCATTTATTTATCTGACAGAAGGAGGCAATTTCATTCACGTGCATAAACATTAAGAAGTTATCAAGATCTCAAAAACTTGGCAATACAAAAAAGAAAGAGAAGGTTCATTTTTCTGTAAATTGAATTAAGCCACATGACCCTCAGATGATCTGCAGGATAAGCTCTTAATTGCTTCCACCTTTATTTCTTCAGTTTTGTTTGGGTTTTTTCTTTAATTTAACACTCCAGTGAACTATCCAATAAAAAAAAAATTGTGTCAAATATGAACTTCCACATTTTAGCTTAAAGCAACAATGTAAGACAGTCAATATAAATCAATTTATTTTTCTTGTGATGATTCCCAGATGTAGGCTTTGATATTTCATGCATCACTAAATCTATCAAGTAATGATTGTTTTCTTGGAGTTAATAGAGATGGAACCATTCATTTTTCTAGTGTCTTTTTCCTATTGCTGATGTTAAGTTTTGCCTTAGCTGTTTCAGACAGAAATGAATGGCTCCCCCAAGGCAGAAAGAATCTATAAATTTAGCTTTGCATTCCACCCCAAATCCAATTATTATAACAACCCTGCTACTACTGTTATAGTAAATGCCTGTCAGTGTTTCTATTATAATCCTTTCCATGGAAGTTTATAACTCAACTGTTTAAAAAAAAAAAGTGCTCCAAGCTAAACCTTGGCAAACAGGGTTCCAGCCCAGAATACATTAAAAAGCAAACCAAAACAATAAACCTGCAAATCCTACCATGCTCCAGCTTTTTAAAACTTCCCTTTTTCTGTTTTTCATTTTCTTTTAAATCAGAAAAGACAAAAAAATTTAAAAATCAAAAACTGAAAAAGAGCACTGAAGATGGCATTCATCTTGTTTGCAAGTCAACAGCAAAAGTCGGACAACATCTGGACCAAAAATGTGGGAGCAATTCATCTCTGTGTAAAACTGTTGATTTCAGAATCTGCCCGGATAATACCATGGCTGCAGACTGCTTCGTGCTTCAGTGTCTCCCAGAGTAGGCTGCTGTATGGGACAGCTAATACCTACCTGTTACAGTTAGGCAAAAGAGGGAAGGGACGATAGAAATATCATCAAGAGACTTTTCCCCACATTTTAAAAAGTCCTAATATGAAGCCACAGAGGATAGATCTGTAGGGAGAACAGCAGTGGTAACACTGTCAGTGACACATCCAGTTAGCATTGTCACTCATTGATATATAGTGTTTTTTAAAAATCAATAGCATCATAACCTATGAAGCTCTGTCATTGCTTATTAACTATAAATAAAGTCCCTTCATGTTCCTCTCCTATAGTACTATAACCTGTGAAAAACAGCACTCAATGAGCAATTCAGAAGATCACTTTTGGACATAGAGAAGTCAATACTTCGGATGGGGATAGGAAGGGTCACAGCTGTGATCTTAAAACATAGCCAGGAGCAACCTTTTCTGATATGTATCACTTACTGAAACACCGCACGGGGGAACATTGGAATGAGCTACGCTACCGTAGGATGCTGGAGAAAACATTTTCAGAGAGCTTTGATTATCAGCTTTTTTTGTGTGTTTATGGTTAGCTGATAGTACTTTTTGTTTTGTTGCAAAGCATTATTCATCCTTTATCTTGTTGACTTTTTCTAAATTAGTTCAGGAAATTAAAGAGGGTTTACAGTTATAGAGGGTCCCCTAGGTTTGCTTGAGTAGCTCAATAGCTTCTGTTCAATTTGCCTTACTTTGAAGTTATAAGACTCCCTGTGTCATTGTTCTATGGCTTTAGAACTCCTCATAATCTCACTACATACTAGACTCAACTAATTAAATGTGTCATCAGCAAGCTGTCACTCCAGCATGATCTTTTACAGATCCTTAATTAATACATTAGAATCTACTAGCCTCAGTACAATATTTGCTTTCCCCTACTTAGCCTTTCTGGAATTTTGAAACAGATAATTGAAAACCCTCTCTTTTTGTTTATTTGCTTGTTTTGTTTGTTTGTTTCTTTTGTGTTAAACTTCTTTTTCCACTTCCCTTGCCAAGACTTGCTAATTTCCCTGAGAGTATTTTTCATATTTTTTTTTTCTCTTATCTTATATGAGGTCCAAGTATTTAGATGCTCTCCTTATAGGAAGTAAAATTAGTTTTTACATGTGGATGGAGTTGACTGGATGGGCTAGATCCATTCAGTTCTTCCTATGTCTTACGTAACATGTTTAGCACTCTGAGATGGAGGTAGATACATGTCTATGCTTCAGTTTTTACCTTTTATTGCACTTTAGTATTCTGCTTGATTATTATAGCCTATATTTTATAATTTAATTTAAGCACAGTTCAGTGCTATAATGTAAACTATTCAGCTTCCTCATTATTTCCTGAGGCTGCTACAGGGTATATGGAATGACCTTGCTGAGAGATGTAACTGCATTAACATACAATTTTTCAGTGATTTCATTTACAATGCTAAATTTTTACTCTGTGTAAATACAACCTAAATGGCATAAGCAGCTCTTAGAAATGTACGGAAACAAAGCCTTTTATTTATATTGCTTTCATATGCTGTTGCACTACGGAGGTTAAACGTACTTGTAATATCCTGCTTTGGTATTTGTTTGCACTTCATTTTACAAGGAACTCATGTGAACAGTGGGAACCCCTTGGTACCAAGCTGTCATTGTTTAATGCAAGCCAGCAACAAAACTCTGCACAACCACTCTCTTAGTCCCCTCATAGTGGGATGGGGGAGAGAACTGGAAGAGTAAAAGTGGAAAAAACTCCTATACACAGAACACTAGAGAATTTGTGCATTGTTGTATTGCAACTGACAGTTTACGGACAAAAGTCTATGAAATTTCTTGCAAGTTTTTGAAAGACTCCTCTTGAAAAGCAAGGTCAAGTTGCAATTTTAGGAGGAGAATAGGTTTTGTGAACTCTGTCATCACTTCATTTTGCTTCTATGCAAAGAAAATTGTATCTTGTGTTCCAAGTCACAGTACATTTATTCTCTGATAGTTTTACACTGCATTCACCACCACATATTTTATGTCAAAATGTTTATATCAACTATGGAACTGTTACAGAAAGTAACTACACTTCTGTGACTTGGAAGGAACAGATTTCTTCCAGGATTGGCACATCTTTTGTCTCACAGCATTGCTGAAATATTTCCAGACATTTAAGTACAGTGTGGTGATCAATAAAACAAGAGTACAGCTATTTCTGTACTGTTTAAATAAAGGTTATAACTCCCCTCACCATACATGATATTGATTAATGATAAAACTGAAACCTAACCAGATTCTTCTAAGAACTTGAGCATCATTCCACTGAAGCTCTTCAGATATACTACAGAAAATATTTTCAAAACATAATAGTAAATTGGATAAAAATAATTACTTCCAAATGATAAACTAGGAATTAATGAAAATTAAAATTACAGTCAAAATACAATATTTGCTGCAAAGGCTCAGATTTATTTTTGCATTATATATTCAAAACATCTGTGTTTGGTTAAAAAATCTTTACAAGAAAAACCTGTGCCTGAATTCTAAAGCATGGCAAAGGAAAAAGCTCAAGTGTGCACTTACTGTGGGCTGGCTAGGTATGTTCCACACTATTGAGTCTGGCCAGAGAATGTAGAAAAATTGTTTATGGAGTGGCTCTACAGTAAACCATAACCTGAGTGGTCACCTCTCTATGACTTACGGTTTGATTTAATGAGTCCCTGCTGTGTTACCTACACTCATTCTTACAGGAAAAAAAGTGCTGTTGAGCAGTGTAAAAGTATTTAACCTGAAGCCATATGAAATAAGTTTCAGTGTAGAGAGATGTTGAGATGGTAATTATGACTCAAGAATTCATAAAGAAAATTCTGATCTTCATTAAAAGCTATACACCCCTAAAAAACTCTCACAAACAGAAGACGACAACTCAACGTTACTGTTTAAAGAGAGTTTAAGGCAAGGGAGGATGATAGTGAGCATGTGAACAGGCAAGTTGGTGACATGCCAGTTCTACCTGGGTGTACAGTTGACTGTGCACCTCTGCTTGCAAAGTCTCTTCACACAGTAAAATAGCACCTGAACAAAGTTGTTCCTGAGGAAGGTTACACTGCCACCTCATAAGACAAAGCAATTTAAACTCTATAGGTCAACTGGATATGTCATTTTGTCAATAGCAGGAAACACAAATCAGGAGCAGGAATCACAGCTTCTATCCCATCTCCTTCGCCTATAGACCATACAGATCCAGATTAGGTCACAGTCTGGAGCAAGAAAGCTTGTGACTCAGCAGTAATTTAGGTGGCATTCCTTGGTTTTTTTGTAGTGGTGTGGTATCCAGCTTTCACCTTTGGATGTCTTTGTGATTTTTGATCTGATCATGAAGCTCTTCATTGAAAATTGAAATCTATGCCTTTATAGCTCCACATTTATAGATTCACAGGGGAGAAATAATAACAATTGGTAGTATCATTCATATATGATATTCCCCAGGAGACCAATGTAAATATTCATGAGGCTTGAAGGGTCACTTGTATGTTCTTTGCTTTTCACCTGCAGAGGGTGATTTATAAAGGACAAGTTTATGATTGAATACATTTTGCTTATCCTGGTTTAAGTAAGTGCGAGAAACAACTGCTGTATTTATAAACATGACTGGCGGTTATTTTTGATCAACTTTTTATCTCCTGTTGAACCTTTCTGAAGGGAGCATAGGCTATATTAGGACTCCTTTATGCAATCAAAAAAAAGAATTTAATTCTTCTGTTATTTAGCATGGAAGCAATTTTTTTATATCTTCAACAACCTTTATTATCATGTCTCACTAGCTTTTAGCATGCGAAGAGGTAGAGTTGCTGTTTTAGAAATTGTAGAATTCATACCTAACAGCCTCAAAGTTGCTGAAGTGAAGTAGAAATGCCATTTAATTTTCACCATCCCAATTCACTAAGTGGCAAGATTGATCCAGGAAAGGGCCAATCTATACTCACCTTGATTAATGCCTAATGTATAAATGAATCTTACTAATGTTGGTCCACTATATATTGGATTCAGCTCTAGCCCATAATGCTATGAATTTCATTGCAGCATTTTAGAGGTCCCTCCGTCCTCATGAATATGTTCTGAATAATCTTTTCCTGTCCCCACTTAGAGTACTGCATGCAGTTCTGGTGTCCTCAACATAAGAAGGACATGGAACAGTTGGAGCAAGTCTAGACAAGGGCCAGAAGTTTATAAGAGGGCTGGAGCACCTCCCCTACGAAGAGAGGTGGATAAAGTTGGGGCTTTTCAGCCCAGAGAAGAGAAGGTTGCATGGAGATTACTTAGCAACCTTCCAGTATCTGAAGGGTACCTACAGGGAAGCTGGACAGGGACTCTTTGTCAGGAGCTGTGGTGATAGGATAGGGAGTAATAGGTACAAATTGAAAGAGGGGAAATTTAGGTTAGATATTAGAAAGAAATTCTTCACAGTGAGGGTGGTGAGACACTGGAACATGTTGCCCTGGAAGGTTGTGGATGTCCCAATCCTGGGACAGGCTGGATCAGGCATGGAGCAACCTGGCCTAGTGAGAGGTGTCCCTGTCCATGACAGAAGAGGTTGGGACTAGATGATTTTTAAAGTCCATTCCAACCCCTTAACATTCTATGATTCTATGATCTTGCACTATTTTTGTAGAGATAGACAGGGGTGAGACAATTTTTGTGATTGAATCAATGTGGAGCCTGACTTTCTGCTTAAGCACATCCATCCAACCACAAAAAAAGATCGTTTGATTGTATTTGCATTAATCTGGGGGTTTGTTGGCCCATCCAATTTATAATTTTACCGTTTATGTAGAACTATTTGGTTTAGACCACAGATGGTACCCAAAGTCTCAGCTCTCTGACTAAGACCTGTAGCTTCCATTCTCTGTGAGGCACATGCAAGCCTTTGTTTGAACAGCCATTTTTCATGTAATTGTAATATCTCATCAATAATATGCAGGGATTCATGTTTGTTTTTCTGTAGGAATGACAATCTGATAAGGAATGTGATGAAAAATTTGAATTTAAAATACGACAATATATTTAAATTGTTCAGTGGTTTGTTTTTCAAAATACCTTACAGAGGATATAAAGAAATGTTAACAAGAAAGACATACCTAAGTAATAAAAAATGAAAGAATGGGATTATTTGTCCTAAGGATTAATAGCAATATTATGGAAAAATCATCCTGGTTCATATAAAAGAAAGTCTGAATATAAAGAATTTTTAAAGGAGTCAAAAAGCATGTGGACAAGAGAGATAGCACCAAAAAAGTCCAATTAACTTTCTCAAGGCTACTTGACAACATTCTTCAATTAAAGATTTTAGAAAAATGGAAAAAAAAACCATAAAGGGGGAAACCATTAGTCTTGTAACTTAATTACTGTTTAGAAGATAGAAAATCAAGGATAGGAATAATTACACTGCTTTCACAGTGTATAGAGTTCACCATTGGAGATCTACAGGGACCTGTTCTAAGGCTTTTGCTCTCGAAAATACTGATAAAGTCATAGTAAGTGGAAAGTCATGACAATATTTGCTAAATTAACTATCAAATTCATATTTATAAAGATAAAATCAAATTAAATTCAGCACCAACAAATGCCAATTATGTACATGAATAAAACCCGCTATCTTTGATTACAAGGTAAAAGTCCCAGAGTAGTTATAAAAAAAAAAGATATACTAGACATAGAGCAGTTCCATCAAAACACTGTTGCAGTGCTTGGAAGTGGTCAAAAAACCACAACTGGATATTAGCAATTTCTTGGAGCTAGAACAAGTTCTAGTTTCTAGAGAACATACTTACAAAGTCTTACCGTTGCAGAAATGCTTCCTCCCACACAAGAGCACTGCATAGAAGTCTGGTCCCCTGCTTCCCTCTAAACCTTTCCATTAGTAATGAAAAGAGATGAAGGACAGGAAGAATAATCAAAAGTAGAAAATGAAGAAGAACAAAGACAAGAGAAGTGATCAAATAGGTGGAAACCTGAGGAGAAACCTAGGCTGGTTACTAAAGGACTATCTGAATGGATTGCACAGTTACAGCTGGAATCTTTTAAATGTGAGATAATCTCCCAGAAGAAGATACTAAGCAATTAAAATGGACATTATATTTAAATGCTCTCAATTCAAGAATTGGTTGTGGGACTGTTTGTCTCAGTGTCTCTCTTTTTCATGTTCAAAACCGAATCTTCATTTTACATTCATATAAAGATTGCCCACCTATGAAATTATCATGAAATCAGACTGTTTGTTAACAGTTAGTACTTAATTGTTGCTTACTTAAAACAAATTTATCAAGCTTTTCAAATGAAAATTTGAAAAATGTCCATCATTCTTATCCTTATGTGATAAAATATGTTTTTCTGTATTGAAATAGTTTCTTTTCTAGAGATGTGTGTAATTTATGTAGTACCAATGTTTCTGAATGATATAATTTTAATTTTTTTTTTCTAAAATTGGTAACAAAATGGTATCTGATTAAGATGTCCTTGTTCATTTATCAGTGTTTAATATCTCTTCAGAAGTTTTACTCTGTAATTTTTCTAAAGAACATTAAAAAAACCAACAAAATCCCTGAATTTGTTTTGGGTCAAAAATTTAATGTTATAATAGAAATATTAACTTCTAAAGAAAAGCATGTATATTGTAAGACATTTACATTTAGAGTACATGTGCATAATCTATGCCTTAATAGGTTTTATGATGTAGTAAAAATTTTACCAGCTTTAATACATTATTTCCCATGTTGTTGTGCCTGAATATTATAGACCCTTCAAAAATACCTTCTGTCCCTAGGTCATTTGCTTTATACAAACCACAATACAGGTCCAAAACACAGCTGAATTAAAAGTCATGAGATATACATACATATATAGCATCTATAGATATATTTCATTTTCAATGGACACAATACACATCTACCCTACAGGAGCCCATGGACCCTCAGATAAACCACAGACATCATCTTATTGCAGTTTGGGTGAGATAGGACAGGACCAAAGCTCACTAAATGATTTTATCATGACTGTTAAACAGTTTTTGCTCTTGCAAATTGCTGGGTCCATTGAAGTTTCAGTAAGCAGCATAACTCTAAAAGCAAACTGACTTTTTACAACATTGTCTTCAGTTCTTTTCAAACTTCCAAACTCCCTTGTACAATGAAAAAGAATATGATAAGAAAATAATTAGAGAAAATATAAGCAGGAAAATATCCAAAAACATTAATAATGTAATAAATTTAAGTAACTGTGTAGTTGTTTGGGTTAAGGCTATTGGGGATAGAAACTTTAATGATTGTGTAAATTGGATTGACAGCACTAGTAGAAGGCAACTGACAATAAACATAAAATTCTAATAAAATAGTGAAAATGTTGAATGCAGCTAGACAAAATTGCATTATAAACAGTGGATTTGTTTCTGAGCTTTATGTAATTTATATATCTTTCCTGATGTACCTTATTCTACCCCTATTATACTTATATAAATAATTTAACTTTATTTTCTAATATGGATTCTAAGACAAAAGTGTTAGCTGAGCTATGCACTAACATAAAAATTATTCTTTGCTGAAGTGCTTGTAGAGATTTTATAACTTCCCTTGAAATTGTCATCTTTAAGACAGACATCATAAAAAAATTAATAAATTAACACTGGCATTAGTGGAAGGAGGATGGAAAAGAAGTATTTGTAGTAAAAAGATTTGTACAGCCAAGGGGCAAGATGGGTCAAGCTGAAACTATCAGCACCACAATGAAAGAGCCCTGATATAGTCCCCTAATACAGCACTAACACCTTGCCATAGTGGTGAACTTTGTGACCTTAGAAAGATCTACTGCAATTTCTCAAGAGAACTCTGTGTTGACCTACAACCTTGCTGATACACACAGGAACATATTAATGACACAGATGTGCTACCAGGTGGAAACATAAGCCTCTTTTGGAACTTTTCAAATCCCATTGTTCATTTCTAAAGAACAGGAGTAATTAAATACATTTTATATGACACAGAAGTGTCTCAGTTATAGGAAGGAGAACATCAGAAAATGTCATGAGCTGAATGTAAGGGAACATTATTACATAAAACATGTCATGCAGATGATCTGCATGTAATGCAGCTGCACTTTTTACACACACATCTGCAAAATCATGAAGCACTTTTTTAGAATGAAGCTGTCATGAGCCATTGCACTGACTTTGGTATTTCAATACTCAACTGCTTGGGAAAGTTGATTTTTCAGTATTTCCTGAATCATTCAGGAACCAGACAGATTTAATTTAAAGATCCTTTGCCCTTTCTGTAAGTATTTATTTTTTAGGAGTAGACAGTGTCATTCCTACTGTGAATAGAATAGTATACATATTTACATGAATTTAGTATGAGAAAGTGTATAGCAGGCTTTTATTTAGAGAGTTTAATAGATAAACATAAAAAAAAATAATGTGCAACACATGTTAAAGCATAATGGTCACTCTAGAGTGTGAGTGAAAGATTCAAATATTATAATTGGCTAATTAAGAAATTTGTGTTGGCCTTCTGTTGGTAAGATATATATAATGATTTTCATTAAGCAAAGGCCTGACTATCAAACAAACATAACTTGCTAGTAGGAGAAAAATGTATAGGCAAGTAAAAAGAAAGAACATTCAAGGTGATAAAAGAAAGGAAGGTTCCTTTCTGTCACTGCTTTATTAGCCAAATTTATACTTTTCTTAAAGCACAATCTCATAAGTAGGGGACCTTTTTTTTTGTTAAATGTATGTAAATACATTATTTATTAAAAAACTGCCATATATATATATACACACACACACATATATATGAAATCACATTTTCAGCAGTGCTTGAAGATTTTAGCTTCTACCTATTTAAAGTGGCTATGCTCAAAACTATTAATCTGCTTACAAAATGCTTCAAAAATTCATATTTTAAAATAGGAAAAAAAGGCCATAAAGCCTTAATGTGTATGACAGCAGTAAAATTAAGCATAAACAATATATGTTTCTATATATAAAAACTATTCATTGCAGAGTGACAATACGATGCTTCAGGATTCTGAACTTCCTGTGATTAATGTATTTCTTGTTTCCATCAGCTTCACTTCATGCCTCACTACACACCCAAGGTGTCCATTGATCAGCACTGCTGCGTAGTCTGTCATTTCTTGTTGCTTAACTAACACAATCACTCGTGGTAAGAGGTATGTAGAACTACACCAAATTTTTCCTCTTTGAGCTTTAGAATTTCTTAAGTGGCTTTTGCAAGACATTTTATCATCATTCTAGCAGGTTCACAGACACATGAAAGCCTCGTACAATTAGAGCAAGTGAAATATTTTTAATGTGCAGATGCCCTTGTTCTCCACCTGAGGACTTTTACTCAGTATACTATGCAGTGAGTTGTGGTGGCTTTATTTGACATTCTCAGATGCAGTGGAATGGTACTGAATTACGTGATGGTTGTAACTTAAAATATGTTCTTTTAGCCACAATGAAGTCTCCAATGATGACAGTAACATTATCATGAACTTAATCAAAAAATGCAAGAGAGACACTGAAATCTCAAATACATCCTGTCAAATATTACTGGGGAAAAAAAGATACCATTTTTAAAGATGGTCCCAATTTTTTGCACAAATATCTTAGGAACCCAAAATTTCCTAATCCATTGATTTCTAAGTTTTCTAAGGGACTATCTTATAGGTTGTAGTGTCAAAAGAATGTTTCTTCCAATAAAAGAATTAAAATAAAAATAATACATTCTTTTTGACATGAGAGAAGCAGTGTTTTTATCAAAACACAGAAATATATTGGTAAAAGCAAGAGGAAAAAATAGAAGAGTTCTATTTGGAATAGAATAGAGCATTAAATTTGGAAGGCATGTACAGTGATCATCCAGTTCAACTGCCTGACCACTTCACGGCTCATGAAAATGTAAAGCATGTTTTAAGGGCATTGTCCAAATGCCTGGTAAACACTGACAGGCTTGAGGCATAGACCTGCTCTCTCTTAAGCCTGTTCCAGTGTTTGACCCACCCTCTCAGAAAGGAAATACTTCCTAACATCCAGCCTAAATCTCCCCTGTTGCAGCTTTAGACATTACCACATGTCCTAATGCTGAATACCAGGGAGAAGTGATCAGTATCTCCCTCCACAATTTTTCCTCCTCAGGAAGCTGTAGAGAGCAATGACATCGCCCCTCATCTTACTTTTGTCCAAAGTAGACAAATCCAGAGTCCTTAGCACCCCTCCTAGGATGTTCCCTCCAGCTGTTTAACCAATTCTGTTGTCCTTTCCAGGACACATTCAAGGATTTTCATTTCCTTCCTAAATTGCAGGTCCCAGAACTGCACACAGTATTCACAGTGAGGCTGCATCTACACTGAATACAGTGAGATAATAATCTCTTTGTACCAGCTAGTTCTAGAATTTAATCCTTATTCTGTTAGAAAATTGGAAAATGTTCTCTTTCTTTGAATACTAGCAGAGAGAACTACAAGCATGTAGATTTATGCTACTGGCTTAGGAAAAGCTCTATTTATCTTAAGCATATAAAAGCTGAAAAAGATCATTAACAGCTTTTAGGAAAATTAACTTATGTAACTATTTCTGTTTCTAGACCTTTTCTAGAATTCTGTAACAGAAGTCTTTGGAAATTGCAAACCTCATTGTCAGGGGCAATATATGATAGGAATTGTTGTTGTAATGCTGGTTTAAAAATGCCACCAAACCATACATGAGAAGAGCAAAACTCTATATTTAATACCAATGTTCTTCAGAACCATCACTTCAACAAGAATGAGAACAATTAAGCAAAAGGGAAAGGAGGATTTTTTTAATTGAAGAATTATTAACTCTACTGTGCTCTACTTGGATTTAGAAGCACCACACTACATTCATTATTTGTTTCCTAATACTGAATTGAGATTAATAAACTAGACATATGCGTCACACAAGGATATGCAATAAATCCCTAGAGCTTGCATGTTTTTGTCTCTAGGACTTCAAAGAGAAATTTGCACATTGAAAGATGTTCTGCTATTGTTTAAATACAAAAACCAAATGGTTTTGCTGTTTTTTACATGAAAACACAAAACTCCACACTTGCTTCAGAGAGCTGAACTTTGAGTGGGCCATTACTACCTTATACTCAGAAGATCTTTCCATCACAACAGTCTCTTGGTACTATGTTCTGTTGCTTGGCTATGTTCTATAGATGAGGAACTGAAGCAGAAAAAGATTTGAGTACAAATTCTTCCTATATTATGCTCTGTATCACCAGTTTTTTCTGACTTCCAGAAAGCAAGTAAATCAGAAAACAATTTTAATGCATGTTTTGCTCAAAATGTCTTGAAAATCTGTTGTGATTTGAAACAGAACTTATTACCAGCCTTCTAAATGAATTCTAAACCTAAAGATTTCCAAGTAGGACTTTAGTATTGTGTCTTGTCCTAAGTTGATATAAATTCCATTGTTTAACTATTTTAAAGAAATTAATCCTATAAAAATCTGTTTCTTGAGATTATGCTATTAAAATAAATAAACATTGTATTAATAAATTTATTAAGCATGCCCAAAATTTAAATGGATAAAGAACGCTAAAAAATTCTATTGTCAACTAAAATTTATTTGTTTAGTATTCAGACTGCAGGGAGAATTTGTATGTCATTATGACAGGATGTGGTTTGTGTGCACAGCATGTAAATAATTTTCCTAACACGTGGACCATGACAGATATGTAGCATGCAATTTCTCTAAAGACTCTTTATCTAAAAAAGAAAAAGAAAATACATGTGTATGACAAATACATGTATGACAAACAGTTGACTTTGGTAAGTAAAAGCAACTGCTTTGAGAAGAGCCAAGTCAACTGCTTATTCAAAGCAATTTGTTGAATATTTATTATTAAAAATACATTTTTAAGATGAGAAATTTATGCAGAGTGTTCACAGATTATTCAACTACTTTGAATAGTAAGTAACCTCTTTTTATTCTTTAGAATATATTTCTTTTCTTTATTAGTGGGAGCTGTGAGTTATGGAGTGTTCATAGCACCTGTACTCCCATCAAATAAGAAATTTTTTAGTTGGATTGCTATGGCAGAGAAAATAAAAGGTCTGACAGGTGAAACTTGTGCCTTTATTGTAGGCAGATAATAAATACAACAAAAGTACAACAAAAAAGTGGGATATAGGGTCGAGAATAACAAAGATTTATGATTAACATAATACATTTTTACAGAATTTTTTAACAAAAGCTTCATTTCATATTCTTGGCTTGGGGTTTTTTTACAGAGTAAAAATAAAAAGAAATTATAAATATATTTGCATAAACAGATACAAGTTTAGAAGTCACCAGAGAGTAGGAGAAAGTTTTTACATAGTCCATAGGTGAGATCATGTATCTGAGACCCAAGCTCCCAACATAGCAAAAGGGAAGAAGCATTCATTAGAAATAAAATTTTAAAAGGTGTACAGAATTACACCGAAGCTGTACAAACTGGTTTGTGTCTACCTCTTTCAGCTCAATATAACAAATAAAAATAATGTTTGATATCTTTAATTACAAAAATCTATATAGATTATAATGGCTGAGAGCAGATGTCCTGATTTGAGCTGGAATAGAGTTAATTTTCTTCCTAGCAGCTGGTATAATGCTGTGGTTTTGACTTAGGATGAGAATAATGTTGATAACATATTGATGTTTCAGTTGTTGCTGAGCAGCATTTGTACTAAGTCAAGGAATTTTCTGCTCCTCATCCCACTCCACCAACAAGGAGTCTAGGGGTGCACATGAAGTTGGGAGGGGACACAGATGGGACAAATGACCCTTACTGACCAAAGGGATATCCCAGACCATGTGGTGTCATGCCCAGCATGCAGAGCTGAGGCAAGAAGGAAGGAAGGGATGTTCAGAGTGATGGTGTTGTGAGGACCCACCCTTAAGGGGAAGGAAGCACCTAAGATTCGTGAATGCTTGTTGGTTGAAAGGACTGCCAAAGTCAGGGGATCTGCAAACAGTCAGCAAATGTTATTAGTAAATTACACACTTGGTATGGAAATTGGTATATTAGCCCCTAATCTACTATATAAGCACACAACAGTGGATTTTGGACAATGGGGTAAAGTGAAAGGGAAGAGAGAAATTAAAGAGGGAGAGATTAAGGAAATACAGAGAGAAAGAAAAAGGAAAAGAAAGAAAAACAGAGAGAGCAAAGGGGAGGAATAAAGAAAGAAAGAGAGGAAAAAAGAGAGAAAATAGAGACAAAAAGAGTCAACACTCCTCGTTCCAGCATCAGTCCAGCTCGTGAGATATCAATCCTGCTTTCAGAGACAATCCAGTTGATAAGCTGATAAACGTTCATTCAGCTGTGTCAATCTGGTCAATGAGATGTCCAGGATCCTGTGAGTGCTGCCTGAGCTTGGCAGGGTACCATTTTTGGAGAGGTTTCTCCACCCAAAAGACAGGTTTCATGCTTTCTATGTAAATTAGTTATTATATGCAATCCGTTCTTTCAGATGTTTCTGGAAATGGATCGGAGAACTTTGGTGGTCTTAATCCTAACCTCTTGTCCATGTCCATTTCCTACCACTCATTCCTGCACTTACACTGTGCTGTGTTGTGGTTCTTTCTCACAGAAAATTGCTGCCCTACCTCCACCTGTATCCCCTTCTTCAGCCAAATATTGTTCTTTCTCACACCATCGTAATACCAATAATCCTTGGTTACCACCAGTGATTCTTGTCTGTTATTACTAAAAGTCCTTTGTTGGCTCCACAGCCATCTGGTTATTGGTGTTTGAGATATGCACATTAGCCCCCTATTTTCTGGGATCTGAGAGATCAGATGGGTCTCACTTTGCACCACAGTTTATAGGATCACAAGAGAGTGCGGCTTTAGTCATAGCAATTTTCCATGCTGGCTGCAATTTGAGTCAGTAACTTTCTTTGAAGTTTTAACAAAAATAGTATTATTCCACTTGGGTTGTTTTTCAGGTGAGAAAAATAAGTTTCCAAGGCTGTTCACTAAAAAACAAATGCTCATTAAACAACACAAGTTCCTGAGAGCAGACTGTGTTTCTCATAAGCTCAAGTCCAGGTGCAGTTTGTCAAGGCCAAGGCCTAACAAGCATTTCTCAGGTCACAGTGCAGCTGGGGAGGAGCAGGATGCACCACCACAATCCACTCTGTGACTAAAGTCAGCTTCTCTGGGCATTTGTCTTCCCAAGTCACTGTTAAGCATGATGGTGCCCCACTCTCCTGGGGATGGCTGAACACCTGCCTGCACATGTGAAGTTGTGAATTAATTCCTCGCTTTACTTTGATGGAGTGTGCGGCTTTTGCTTTCCCTATCAAACTGTCTTTATCTCAATCCTTGAGTTTTCTAGTTTTTACCCTTCTAATTCTCTCCAACATCCCACTGGGGGAGTGAGCGAGAGGCTGTGTCGAGTTAAGATGCCAACTAGGGTTAAACCACAACAGTAGGAAAATGCCAACATTTGATACAAATCCCTTGCACATAAACATTATAATAATATAACACATTATGTTTATGCTGGCTTTAAGCCAAAGCACTTATGATTTATTCAGCGCGCTGAAGAATCGGCTTCAGGTAAAGGAGTTAAAAAACATCCTTTGTGGTAATAGTGGAAAGAAGAATACTTCATTTTCTGTAGATATTGAAATTTACATAGATAATAAAGTAGAACTGCAAAAGCAAAAGTTTGAATCTCATTATTTCAGTGAATGCCACCAAAAAACAGAACTCAAAAACTCAATCTCAAACAAAACAAACAAAAATCCCTCCAGAAAACTATCAACAAAAACTCCATTTTAATTCCTGCCTCGGCTACAAGTTTACTGTGATATTCTTATGATGTTACATGACAAGTCTTTTGTCACTACTTTTTGGCAATGATTTAACTCTCATTTGTGGCATCTTGCACAGCTTCAAAGCTTAATATGTATAGTGGTAAGCATTCACAACTATGACTGATATAAATGGGAGAGTGAGTACCTTGTAAAGGTAGAAACCCACATTATCATATTGCTGGGTGGCAGCAGGTCTAAGATGTGCTGCACAACCAGGACCACAGAAGAAATTACTGGTTCAGGCTTGCCCTTATTTCTGAAATGTTGTCCTACAGCAGAAAGTGCATCCATAATTGATATGTCAGTTCTACTACAGTTTGAAATTCCAGTAAGCAAAATAAGGACCTATATATATGGTACAGTATTTCAATGAATATTAGTATATACAGTGGGATTGCCTGAAAAGATGTAGGAAAAACATGTATCAATCTCTGTTCTGGGTTGTCACTAAATTATTACACTGAAGTTATCATGGGGTTCAGGAAACAACAGGCTACCATAAAACACTATCAAAGGTATCAGGTGATGTTTCCTGAGTAACATAAATCCTAGCATCCCTTAATTAAAGTGCTTAACTTATTTTCTTAAGAGATATTTTTTAAGAATCTTGTTGGCATAATCATCTACCTCATTAAACTGGTTCCATGCCAGTGTGACTGAACTCCTGTCAACAGAGTCAAAGCAAAGCAAAACTTGTGCAGTGAGGTGAAGAATCAGGAGTAACATGAATAATACAATCAAACTGAACTTCCACCTTGTCAGAGTTTTTTCTTGTTAATTTTTATATAATTATGCTTAGCTAGATACATATGTGGGAATTAAAATCTGAGAAGACTGGTGTAAAACTGCTACAGTTTACCCATTTTTTTTTTTTTTTTTTGAGATGACATGTTAGCTTTTTTCCTCTCTTTAAAATAACCTGCCAGCTTCTGGAACTCATTATATTCAAGTAATGAATCTAAGGAGCACAGTGCCAAGTGAGCATTTCAAAATGGAATTCACTCCCAACAATATGGTGATTAGGAAGTTGCATCAGACATTTCCTTTGCAGTGCCAGAGAAAGGCTGCAACTTTGGTCCTCACAAGGTCTCATAGCTGAATAAAATTAAGAGGACATGTACTACTGAATAATATTTTTCATCTTGAACAAATTAACTTCTGAAGTTAGAAATATATATTACCTCTTACTTGAAACATTCAGGAAGTCAGTACTTGAAAATGTAGCACACTGCCCTTTATTTCTCCCAACAGATCAGTTAACTCATTGGAAAATAAAGGACCAAACTCTGTTTTCCCAGCTGTATTCAAATCCAGATTACCAGTTTCCATCTGCCTAGGCATTAGAACCCCAGTACTTTGAAGCAGGCCATGCCATTCCATGTGTTGGAGCTCTTCCTTTTTCCTGGAAATTTTTCAGTATGCTTAGAGTTAGAAAAGGAATGGGTGTAGGTAGATGTGTGAAATATGCCCAGGTTGTTGCTTGCACTGAGGTCAAATAGCATAGAAAGGTCTGCATGCTTGAGCTACAGCTCTCATCCTCCAAAGAGAAGCAGCTGCATGAAGACTGTCCTCTGGAAACTGCTCCCTCTCCATGATAACTCCCATCATTTACTCAGGAAATGCTTAATGAAGTTCTTGTTGGCCTGGACCAAGGCAGCACCAGTCACATTTTAAACAAGTTAATATTGTAATCAGATTACAGTACCTATCAAGTTCCTTTGATGACTACTTTTTTATTTTTTGACCAAAATAAGCATAACCTCTGCATTAAAGTGATACCACAGCTCATAGATTTGGGTACACACAAGAAGATGAAGAAGATCCTAGTGGCAGTAAATATATAAAACAAATGTGCTATGTATTTTAGACACATAATCTTACATTATGACTTTCAGCAGATCAGACATCTGAACCCTTGACTGTAAGGAGAAAAGTGACAGTAGGAAGAAAGAGTTGCCACCTGGACATATGACCATGGCTATATATCATATATATCATATTGGCTAATGACCACCCATAAAATGTTACTAGATGGAGCCTATTCCCTTTTGCTGTTTTCCTCCTTAATTTTTTGCAGGGTGATGAAATTGCCTAAACCTCTTCGTAAAATAAGGCTGTCAGGCCACTGTAATTTTCTTATCCTCTTAAAGAGTCTTCTCAAGAGTGTTATAGTATAAAAGAGTCTACATTGAATGGATGAACACCACCACAATTTCAACAATTATACACAGACATCAGGGCAGGCAGATGTGAGGCAGAAATGTCCTGATTCCTGGGCAAGGCAGTATCATCACCTTTTTGTGAAACTAGCTTTTGATGTCAAAACCATACATGGTTGTTTATCCACAATACAGCAAAACAGCTGAATGTATGCCTGGACTTGTTTATAGCTTCCATTTATCAGAACACTTCAAAACTAGAAAGTGAGACAGGATCTTTGCCTTGAAGTGTTTTCAGTTTATTTTGGGGACATTAAAAATATCTTAATTTAACATATCCCTCCTCATGACTAGCAGAAATTCTTACTTTGTAATTTTGTAATCTCATTTGGAAAGATAGTACAAAGCTGTGGAAATAACTGGGCTTTTTAACCTTTCTACAATTATGTAGGTGATTCAAAGATGTCAACTCTATGACACCTAAATCCATTTACTAGATTTATTCAATACTTCAAACTCCTTTTCATACTAGGAGAAAATCTGGAAGATGGAAAATCTGGTAATTTTACTGTACAAAATTTTAAGCTTGAGTATCTGCTAAAAAACCCCTCAAGAATGACAGACTTATCAGTGTGCATAAGATTCTGGAAGGACAAAATGCAAAAAGGGAATAAATAAAAATGTACAAAAAAGAAAGAGTACCTAAGCCCTATTGCTGTGCTTCTGATAAAGTTAAAATGTGTACGATTGAGCTAGAGATGGAGGAAAAGAAGAAAAGAAATATACAGAATAATTGGACTTCATCAGATAACCTGAATCAGAGGAAAATGCATTTGCATGAGCAAAGCACACGCATAACACAAGTGCTAGTAAAAATAAAAGCTAATTTTATAATCATTTTATTCCCTTGTACTTCACGTTGTTCATATTCTAACACAAAAGAAAGAAAGCTAATGCAGGCATATACAGAAGTGCTTTCATGATCCTAGTTATTATCATAACTGTATTTCTGTCAGAAGTTATTAGTAAGCAAACTATTCCTTGCACATTTTTATTGTTTTTTTCCACTGATTTATGTATTACCCCCATACTGCATTATTCCCACACTGCATTACTCACATAGCTTTTTCCTCTCACCTGCTGAAGTTCCTATGAAATAGTCATTATTGATCACTTTCTTTTCTTCGGCTCAGTGGGTAGATATGATAGCTTTTCTGAGCTGCTGTGTTAAAGGTGGTCTATTTCATTTAGACCTGTAGTAGATAGAATATCTGTAATGGTATTCTGTGGTTTTCATCAAAGCTTCCTGCAAAACTAAATCAAAAGACTGTTTTTCAAAAAAAAATTTGGGGAGATGGAAAGGGAAGGGGGAGGTGAGAGAGATACAGATCATGAAAATAAATAGTTGTCTTAACACCCATTTTAAGAGCTTATTTCACCTTCTAAGTGTTCCAGGATGCCTGGTCGTCATGGGTACCTTCTCCTTTCCCAATGACAGCCATATGCTGACAAGGTCATAAGAGATGAAAATGCAAAGTGTAGTGTACTCCACAGTCAAAGCTTACTGCTTTGGGACAAGGAGACTTTGCTATTTTCCAATCTCAAGATGCCAAGAAGACATAAAACATTTTAAGTGTCTGAATAGAACTCACTGGTTATTAACTGCATTTCAGGGAATTATCACCATTGTAGAAGCTGAACTGGGGTGTGGCAACAAGATAAAAATTCTTTTCTGCTCAACCCTGCCCCAGTTGGACACATCTATTAGAACACCAAAACGAGCAGGTGGTTACTTCTAGGCTGTACCAGACCAGAGTCTTGTCTTGATGAAGCCACTATAAATCGAGAATAACTCTACAGAAATCACATTTTACTCCAACTAAGATGAGCATCTGGCTTCCCACATGTAATCTTTGATTCTCAGGTCATGATAGCCATGACATTAGGCGACATTAGGCAACATTAGGAAAGTTTCAAGGTTTTATAAATCACTGCAACATCATAGAAACACCCAGAATGTGGAGCTTGACACAGACACTTTCTGTACTTAAGCCTACTTGACCTGATACTTCTAGAAAAGAAATTCCATGAGGACTCACAAAGTTAAAATCAATGAATTGTTGGATGAGCAATAGACGTAACAACTTGTTTCTTAAAATTTGTTTCTATACCTTCCTGTGAAATAAACCAAGCTTGGTTCCTTTCTCCTTCTCTCTTTCCCATAACATTCTCTAGTTTGCACCAGTATGATAACTTCACCCTGAAATTCCACTCAGCTCTTTGTGGTGTACTCAATATTGGCAGCAAGAGTCAGCATATGCTCCACCAGATTCCCAGCTGCTCTATACGCATTGCTAGATAGCCAGCAGATCAAACAGAAAATATAACTATCAAGTCCATTTTACAGCCTTCTTTCACCAGGAGAGAGAAATTCTCCTCTAACTAGTGTTTTTTGTTAAGAGGCTGGAAATTCAGACTTGTGAAATTGTGAAATCTCTAACCTTCAGCTGTACTTGTTAAAACTCCAGGCTTTTATATATTATTTGAGATAACTGGCAGAGAAAAGTAATTTCTGTCTTCCTTTAGTTTGTTCCTGCTTTAGGAAGTCATAATAAATACAGAGTTGAGGAGATTACTTCTGTGTGGGAGCACATGATAATTCATTAGTAAATTTTTCATCTTCCTGGACTTATATAACATTTGAACCTATACAGCATCTCATCAATTCATTAAAGGAAGTGTGAAATGACACTTCTAGGAGCTCACTGCTTCATTCTAGAGCATGATCCTATCAGAATATCATTTATCAGCTTCTTAAAACCTTAAAAAAGGGAACAGTATTATAATCAAATCTGCCTTCTTTTTTCTGGACTTACTAACAGCTCACAAAGGATATGAAAATACATCCAACCAAAACTGTAAGTCTTCCCAGCAACGTCTTAAAATGGAATCAGGATAAAGTATAAAGTAGATCTAAAGTATTAAACCAGTAAATTGTTGAAGTTGTCCCTCAGCAGATCATTTTTCAGACACTCCCAATTCCCAGGTAATTTCCCAATTAACTTCTATTTCTTTCAGGTTTAGATACCTAAACTTTGTGAGTCTGAAAGAGAAGAACCTCACCAAAAATAAAATCTATCATCCTCCCCCTACCCCATGAAAAGCTGTAAAACTTTCTGCTTTCCTCTCTTGCTTTGGAAATTTGTTGCATTTCTTCTTCAGTGATGTCCATTCAATTTGCTGAACCACTTCTTTAAGGCAGTACTATATTTACTGTGAGTGGCATCATCTTATTAACTGTTTTGGCCAGACATTCAGTCTGTCTCAGTCAATGGAGATTAGAGGTCTATCACTTAATACTTTTTGATAGATTGCCAGAGGTTATGTTTCAAAAAACAGAAAGTGTTCAGAAGGGAGACATAAGCCTCCTTCAAAACCAAATAGTGAACTAGGTTACTGTCTTATTTATGATCTTCTCACAAATTTGAAAATTGATGGACTTCAGAAGGCTTGACTTTAATTCTCACTTATTCATTTACATAAAAGTCTAAGTGAAAATTAAGCCCTTTATGTCAGTAGCCATGGGTGTTTTGTTTTCTTAGGTTTTCCAAGCATTCAAGTCTTGAGAATTCAAAAATACCAGAGAAAAAATCCTAAAAAACATATGCAGGCAGTAAGTGCAAGGAAGCAAATGAGTAAAAAACAGATTACAGATGCTTAAAGAAATGTTCAAAGGATTTTTGTTTCTTCATCTCTTCAGTATTCCAAAACAATCAGCTTTCCTGAGAGAGATGCATATTTTTATATAAGAAACTAAGTTACAATAGAGATCTCGTCTCATCTCATGTACAAATATAACTTAAGGTTATCATGTTTTATATATTTCACTTCTGAACTGTGTTGTGTTTGTGAGCTCTCAGCTGCTTTATCATAAACTGCAAATACAATTTTTCTCGTCAAAGTAGCAACATTTATGAGAACTGAAGCCTTTGTCTTCACATCTGATCTTTCACAAAAAGTTCACTATCCATCATGCTCAAGTACAGACAAAATTTTATTTTCTTAAGAATATGTTACTCTGCATTTCCTCCTGTGAATACACAGAAACCCACACTTTTGCTGATACTCTGGTCTATACCAACCATGTGCAATATATGCCCTGTGCTTCATAGGACAGACTGTAATTGCCTCCAGGAAAATGAGAACAAGTGTTTATTTCTCTTTACACATAGTGGTATGGGACTATATATAGGACACGAAACAAAGAATGATTTATTGTTTTTCAGTGTAATGCAAGAAAAAATATTAAAGATAAAAAAGTAAAACTGAAAGCATTCCACTTAGTGGATTAAGAAACATTCCTCCTCAAAAAATTTCATCCACTTAAATTAGCTGTGGAAAGTATAATTCAGTCTCTTCTATTCATTGGATGAAACCTTTGTGCCAAAGTTTGAGAATATGCCCTAGTTTCTAATATCGGGCCCAGCCCGCATGGGATCATGAAAGGCATGTCTGGGTTAACCAGCCCGATCTCCTTCTAGCACACGGTGACCCACTTAGTGAATAAGGGAAAGCTGTGTATGTTTTCTACGTGGACTTTAGTAAAGCCTTTGTCAGAGACTGAAATATTGTAGTTTATGACTTAAACATTTTCATGAAGGACTTTTAAAACTGTATTACAAAAGCTGCAGCACCCTGAATGGGGCTCTGAGAGGCACTGGACTCGCTCACTGATGAAGATAAGATAAAGTAATAACTCAGGGCTGGGGACATTCACAAAAGCTTAACACCTCCAAGGTGAAGACCGCAGCCCCAGGGCTATCAGCTGCTAGGATGGCACAGACCCTCACACCAAAGGGTGAGGGGAGAGAGGCTTTGGGTGTGTGCTGGAAAAGCCTCTGGTGAGAGGCGCAGTGACCGCCCATCTTCCACTGTGCAGAGGAGCCCAGCTGAGGGGCCCTTCACCCAGGGGGAAGAAGCTTATCCACAGCAGAGGGGGTGACATGGCCCATCAAAGGACCCTCCAAAGGGGTCCCCAGACCCTGCACCGGAGCACCAGAGATGATGCAACAGACCCTCAGTGTTGCAAGGGACAGTGTGTCAAGCTGGCCCCTGCAAGGGAGGCACGTGGGCATTCCCACCTGCCCAAAGCGTTTATTAATCCACGGGATTCTGTACTCTTCGGCGTGTGGCGGGGAGTGTCGTGGCGCGGCGTGTGATGGCGCCGATGGGGGACCCTCACCACCAGAAGACCAGATGGAGGGGATCAATGAGAGGTCGTTGGGACCCTTGGAAGGGTGATATGCTTCCACCTAACCCCTGTCACCTCTCCCTGTCCCCCCACCCCCACGCCCACTTCTTTCTGTCTTTCTTTCTTTCTTTTCTCTTTCCTTCTCTTTGCCTCGTTTACTATTAAATAAAATACATCAATTTTTTGG
>VZTE01000542.1:33596-46431 GCA_013397775.1 Eulacestoma nigropectus
TCTAAGTTCTTTCTGGTTTATGCACAGAGACTTAGTTTTCTTTGCTCTTCTGTGTTTAAAACTGGATCGTAACAGCCTTTAACACAGCATTCTCCTGGAGAAACTGGCTGCTTACGGCTTGGATTGGTGCACTCTTTGCTGGGTGAAAAACTGGTCAGCCCTGTTTCATATCTTTGTTGTCAACCTGGACATGGGATCAAGTGCAGACTCTGTCCATTTGCAAACTGCACCAAGTTGTGTGGGAGTGTTGATCTGCTGGAGGGTAGGAATGTTCCCTACAGAGAGATCTGGACAGGCTGGATCAATGGGCCAAGGCCAGACCTATGAGGTACAACAAAGGAAGTGTCAAGTCTTGCAAAGGGTCACAACAGCCCCCTGCAGCGCTGCAGGCTGCGGAAGAGTGGCTGGACAACTGCCCAGCAGAGAAGGACCTGCAGGTGCTGGTTAACTTCTGGCTGAACCTGATCCAGTGTGTGCCCAGGTGGCCGAGAAGGCCAGTGTCATCCTGGCCTGTATCAGCACCAGCGTGGCCAGCAGGACCAGGGCAATGATTGTCCCCCTGTACTCGGTGCTGGTGAGTTAGTACCTTGAATCTGGTCTCTACTTCTGGGCCCCTCACTACAAGAAAGACATTGAGGTTCTGGAGTGTGTCCAGAGAAGGTCAGTGGAGGTGGTGAAGGGTCTGGAGAGTCACTTTGGAATTGCTGTGATACTCAGTCTAGGACAAATAATGTAACTAGTTCTTTTTTTCCCATGGTTTGTCTTGCGTGGATTTGTTTTGTTGTTGTTTTGTTTTTTTTTTTTTTTTTGTGGTACACGTTTCTATTTTAAACTTTTTAATTCTAGTGTTACTTTTATAAACACTACAGTTTTATTGTCTTGAAGTAGTGTTGATTTGGACTTCAGCGTTTGATGCCACTGCAATTCCTCTGGTAATGATAGCTTATCTTGTTCAAACACAAACTTAATGTCTGGTCTCACAAGATACCACAGAAGTGTTTTGTTTATAAAATCCATAGGCAGCAGCACTTTTTTACCTATTTTTTTTGCAGTATAAAGTGAAAAATTCTTACATTGGTGCATGAGTCTTGACCTGTTTGATTCTCCTGTTAAATAATACTGTATTTTAGGAAAGGGGACACACACGACTAATACAGGCATTTCTAGTAATGTCTTTAAAATTTATAAAAAGCACGATTTACCTGTTAAATAATGCCTTCATAATGGTTTCAAAGGCTGCACTTCATTTGTGTCAGTGAAATAATTCACACAATAATGTGTGTTTGCTGAGTGATTTGCTTATGAATTTTAAACAGCTTGCAGGAATTTCTTTAAGGCCTGAGATTCTGGAATAACACTAACTTTGGATATGAAACTTTTCATTTTAGTAGTTTTCTGTTTGCATGGATATGAAGAAAAGGTTTACTAAGTAAGAAAAAGCAAGAAAATCAGGAAAACCAGGGAAAAACCCCCACATAATTTGAGAGCTAACAGAGACGCTGATTTTAATGTTGGGATAGCTTTTATAGAACTACTAAGCTCATGAGCTCATTTTTACCTAAAGTTGCAATTTTCATTACGGTCCTAAGTTTCACTTTTCTTGAAATGAGTATTAATGCTCTTGCGTCTCATAAAACCACAGCTGATCTCTGTCAAGGTGTTTTCATTTGCATTGAAAGATATACTCTTAGTGGGAAAGACTCTTCTTCCAGGTTTGTTTGTTTGTTTGTTTGTAGGTTTTGGTTTTGTTTGTTTTCTTTTTGTTTGGTTTTGTTCAGTTTTTGTTGTTGTTTTTTTCTTTTTCCCCTGAGAGGCGGACAGGAGAGGCTGCTTCATACTTTCATATTCAGAAGATGGGATTGTTATGTGAAAAACAAGAAGATATTGAATACACAAAGAACTGACGGGAAGCTGAGCTTAAATTAGAATAACTAAAAATATGAAAGGCATAAATCATTGTAAAAATACAGTGATAGAGAAAGGTAATTAGCAGAAAGTACTTGTCTCTTCTGAGTAGTTAGAAGCCAAATTTTCTATGTTTACAGGGACACAGACATGGAAATTATCTGAAATAATGGTCAAGAGGTGATTGCTTCTTGAAGGCTCAGAAGTAAAAAGGCTCATTTTTTCATTCCTTGATTTAAACCAATCTCATTTTTTTCAGGGGAAAACAGAGGGAAAGCTGTCAAGCTGTTTGACTGCTTGACTTTGATTTTGCTCTTTACACACAGATGAAATGCACACTAAACCACCTCAATACAATCTTCAGTAAATTATGCTTACTTTTTATGCTGTATTCACTCATATTCTAGAATTCAGTGAGTGAGATTCTGCTGTAAACCATGCCAAAACACACAGATGTATTAGAGTGAGAAAAGAATAAAGGAAAAAATTAAAAATACATATATCACATCAATTAATCAGTGACTTTTTAAGCAAGGCAGAAACCAGGAAATTCTAATTGTAGTTAAACTATGTAGTATAAGACACCATTATCTCCATCTGACAAAAAACAATGTGGACATCTGAATACACAAAATCAGATTTTACTCATAGTTTATCTTGTAAGGGAGTGAATTTTATGGTAGATTCCTTTGGTTTTGTCTGGGATAGAGATAATTTTCTTCATGGTGGTATAGTGCTGTATTTTGGGATGAGAATAAGGTAGGTAAACACACTGATGGCTTAGGTTTTGCTGAGCAGTCCCTACACTAAGTCAAGGAATTTTCTGCCTCTTCCCCCACCTCACCAGCGAGGGGGCTGGTGGTGCACAAGGAGCTGGGAGGGGTCATAGCTGGGACAGCTGACCCCAGTTGACCAAAGGGATTTCCCAGACCTTATGGCCTCATGCTGAACGAAACAAAAAAAAACACTCTGGAGGAGCTGGCCAGGGCATAGTGGCAACTACTTGGGGGCTCTCTGACAATTGCATTTTTTATCATTAATAATATTATTATCCCTTCCTCTTTTGTCTTAATAAGCTGTCTTTCTCTCAATGCGTAAGTTTTACCTTTCTTCCGATCTCTACCCCATCCCATTGTGGAGCAATGAACAGACTGGGAGGTGCTTCACACCCTGTGGGGTTAAACCACAACACTGGTCCATGATATCTGGCAGTATTTGTCTCTTGGTTTTTGGGTTGTTTGGGGGCTTTTTGTGACTATTGTCTTACATTTAGGCTATCTATCTATCTATCTATCTATCTATCTATCTATCTATCTATCATATATTTATCTAGGAAAGATTGGTTTAGCTTTTTGGTGCCATTTGGTTAAACTCAGCTTGAAGATATCTGATTTTCAAATGTTTTCGTCAATATCATGATCTAGAGGGCACATTTCATGAGCTGATGTTTTTGTGGTGATGAAGGCATAATGTAAGAGAAAATTTAAATGTGTTTCAAATAACTTAGAACATCAAAGAATCTGAAAAAACTACTTAATTAATTAGATTTTTTTATCCAGGAGTGAGGATGAGGAGATACAAAGTTGCTGTCTTTAAGCACCAGTCAGCCACTCGCTCATGTCTCTATTCCCTGCTAGGATGGGGAAAGAATCAGAAGCCTAAAAGTGAGAAAGAAACATGTGGATAGAGATAAAAACAGTTTAAAAATTAAAAAGATATAATAACAACGATAACAACAGCAACATATAATAATAATAATAATAACAATAATAATAATAATAATAGTAGTAGTAGCATGGGAAAAAAGGAGAAAACCAATATGAAACCTCCGAAGTTGTGAGTAAAAAATTGCAAGAAAATAAGACCCAGCTTGGCACAATGAAGTCACAGGGTAAAAGTTTATTTCCCTCTTTTAAACCAGTGTTTATGGAGAAGGAGAAACACAGGAGGTAAGATAACAGATAATCTGATAAGATATCTGGTAAGATAATTGACTCCTGAGACACCCTTTTTTAAACTTTATTATTAGATAAAGATACAAGAGCATATACTTAATGCACTATTTATTGCATAACTGGTCTTTAAGTTTATGAACTGTATATTTCATTTTATGGTTTTTAGGATCTAATATTTAAAATTGGTTTGTGCTCAGGGCCAGGAATATTCATTTTGCTCGTCATAACATAAAACAAGACAATACTCTCTTCTGCAAAAATAATGGAGTGGGTTTAAATTGCATCCTACATTTTCATCCTGATTATCATAATGTAGTTAAGCTGTTAAATTAAAATTTTGGCCAAAATTTGCTCCATGAAAGCCTGCTGGTAGGTTTTAGAATGCTTTGGATCATATTTGTATTGGCAAAGATCAGAATGCATGCTATAATACACAAAATAAAAAGCACTTTTCTAAACAACCCTTTTTGTTCTTAAATTAAAACAGAAAATGAAATTCACAACTACCACATAAGGCTTGAAGATTTTTATGCTTTATTTCTTGCTTTTCTAGAGTTTTATGCATTAAACTCTCTTTAGTACCATGCTTCAGACTGTAGATAAATTTGATTTCAGATTTATCCGTCTACTTTTGGGACCACTTTGCAGACAGCTTAGTGTGGATTTGGGTAAATCTAGGTTACTCCATCATGACTTATGGGTATCTGGAGAGGACACATATTAGATTTCACAAATTTTAGGGTTGATGTTGCATATCATTCGTGTTTCAGTGTACTGGGGAAATTCTAGGCTTCATTCTTTAAACAATTTGTGTGTTTTTCTGCCAGGCTAACAAAAACATATATGTTAAATAATTCCTTTAAAACTGAGTGAAATAAAGTCTACTCAATCACCTCCTCTTGCTATTGTCAAACTTTTTATGTTCCTTTCACATTAGATGAAAACAACTTAAAAGAGCTAAGTGTCCTGGGTAACTCTAAGCCCTGCAGAGACAGAAGCCTGTACAAGGGAAATTAATATCTCAGGTTCATTAATTTGGGCATGGCAAGAGTTTTACAGTATTAGAAAGGAAGAATATATTTATTAGGAAGAAGAATTATTAAGCCTAAAGGCAACATAATCAGGAAAAGAGATGTTTGGTGTTCAGGTTTACTATGAAAAAGGGGAGTTCCTGTATGAGATATATTTTTAGACCATGATGTTAAAAATGCCAAACTCCAAAGTTCAATCCCCATACCAGCCATTCACTTAAGAGTTGGACTCAATGATCCTTGTGAATCCCTTCCAACTCAGAATATTCTGTGATTCTCTATTGGTTTGCAATAAAGTTTCTCCATTCAATTTTCAGGTTTTGACAATGTTAATGAAATTTTCACCGTGTATTAGAAACTGCATGTTTGTGAAAACTGAAAAATGGTTAATGGTGAGTCTTTAATCTCAGGCAAAGTGTACCTTCTGCAATAAGATTAAGTTTCTCTCCAGCCAGAGTATTTGACTCACAGAATTTTAGTCATGGGTTAAATACTGCAAGCATATTTCATAACTTCTGCTGAAAGTTATTATAAGAACTCCATCTGTGTATTTCTTTCAGCTTCTAAATTGAATGTCAGTTTAGTTTGTAGGACTGTATTTCAGCCAGTAGAAATTTACTACAACCCAAATTCACTTTAAAGTGGTGAGTTAAAGAATCACCTAAACTTCGTTTTGATTCTTTTCTTTGGAAGAACAACATTAAATGAAAATTTTCAAAATTTTTTATTTTTAAGTCTGCTTTGTGCCTACATGTGTGCAGTCTTTCAAAAACACAGGTTTTGATTTGGTTTCATATGAAAGAGATGAATTGCTTTTCAAGAAATGGTGCAAAAATCATGAAGGCTGCTTTGTATGCTTCAAGTTATTATGTTCATGTAATAGCAAACCTTGTATTCAATTAGATCTTGATGTATGAGTTTCATTTCTTATTGCAATCCATCCGAGATTTTACAGCGTGAACAACAGAACTGCTGAATATGACAAACATGTCAAAGTCAGTGAAGGATTATAATCTGGTATGAATATGATAACGGTTTCATGTAAAAACAGTACAGTTAGAACTGTTTGTCAACACTTTCTTATAAATTACCTACTTTTGGGGACTATAGTAGTATACCTACGTGTATGGTTCTAAAAAGACAAAATTCAAAGGCTTTCCAGAGTGAGCTATCTTCTCTAAAGTAGCTATTTATTAACCACAGTATCCTTCCTCAAATTTTAGGAATTAGGAGTGAACTGAAAACTGTGAAATGTATTCAAAATTATTCTCTTTAACAATATGTTATTGTTGAAAAATATTTGCATTCTATTAACATCATAATTGCCAAAATTCACTAGAGTTACATTTAAATAGTGATAAAATAATCAGATGACTCCTAATGGCCACTGTCACAGCAGTATTGCTTATACAGACAGCAGTGACAATATAAAGCCCCATACTAGGTAAGGGGTATGTAAATGCATATAGTATATACAGGGAACTTCCTAGTTCCAACATTGTACAACTGCAACTAAAGACAGGCTTCCAAATGAATTCTATTATTAAAAAATATGGTATACTTTAACAAGATTATTTAATTTTCATTCAGTTGGGGAAATATGAGAAAATTCTGAAGAACTGGAAAACATGAAAGAAAAGGGTGAGTTTATAGACATATTTAAGTATGAGAGAAGATTCTCAGGAATTATAAAGTGGTTATAAACTCTGTAGCATGATGATGGAATAATCATAAAGATTTTTTCAAGACATTAGTATTGATAAAATTGCTGGTCTACCTGATAAATATTACTGTGTGGATGTATACTTTGATTTCTCCAAGGTATTTAAGTAGCATATTAGATTTTGTTCAAAAAATATTATACTAGATGTAATTATCACAGCAATGAGTAGATGTAATTTAAAAGTGGTTTGTTAACTACAATTCCCTATAATCCAACAGAGAAATATCATGGTAAGGCATATTTTTGAAAAATACCTTTTCGATTTTTTCTTCTAAATATTTAGCTATGACCTATATGACATGGTAACTTTCTAGTATGGCTGCTAAATGACAGTGGTTGATGAGGGAAGCACTGGTAAGTAAAACTAATACAACTCTTCCCCTTTAGTACAGCTAAATCCAAGTGATTGCAAATTTTGCATTTGAGAGTAAACAGTACACGTGATATATATCTATACAAATTTTATATTTCTTAAAATCAGTAATTTAAAAGAAGACAGATTTCAGCATCAAAGTTTGATTCAACATAAATTCTCACTTGTACTGTTAGTGAAAAAAAAAAAAAAAAAAGGTAAAGAGGAACACCAGAAAGGAAGGGATTTTGTTTAGTATAGAGAGTATGTAGAACAGCTGAAATTCTATACCCATTTCAAGACAACAATGAATACTGTAGAGTGTTAGGAACATCACCTGAAGTGAGGTCACAGTACTTATGAGTAGTGTGGAAATCCTGATAGAAGTTCAGTTGCTTCCACTCAGCTTCCTTATAACAATTAGGACAGATGCTTTTGATCTGCTGTTTTTAAGATTTCAGATGAAATCCACATTAACTCTTGCTGAAAGACAAGAACTACAGAATAAAATTTTATTTTAAAATGTCAAAAGATTTTTATTTTTCATCAGGAATAATAATGAAGAAAAATACCTGATAGTAGAGAATGCTGGTAAATACACAGTGAAATCCAATGACTGGAAGTTTTGAACAACTCGGTTTTTAAATGTAACAGATTTAGCCTCAGAGTCCCTTTGCGCTGGGAAAAACTGGGAACTTTGAACATTTGAGCATGTGCAATTTGTGACAATCATATTCTACAGGGAGGGAATAAGGCTTTTACAGTATCAGGAAGTTAACAACATTGCCAGAGCTAACTCTTGAAAACCTTGGGTTCATCAAAACTTGCAGTAGTTCAGCTTAACAGGGGAAATGGAACCATATGATCCTCTTTCCTTGCACACTGTTTCCTTCTGGTTATCTGATACAGGTCCTTGGAGAGGATGGGATTTTAGAACAGCAGAGTTCTGGCAGCAAACCATGACCAAGTTTCATTTTCCATTGCTTGAGGCTGTTGTCCTCAGAGGTAAGAAAAGAATATTGCACTTCACTGTGCACCTAATTAGACTCACTGATGGCTTGATGTGCTCTTTTGGTTTTCCTTTATCACCTTCTTAACAAGGATCAGATAAATGGCTACACCCAGAGTGGACCAATAGTCTAGAACATGCTAATAATAAAATGTTTCTGATAAGATTATATTTCTCAAAAAATATTCCTCAGCTTGTTAGTGGCTCTGGTCGCATGACCTTTGCCCCTCTTCCCACCCCACTCTCTATCTGGTCAGAAAGGTTAGAAGACAAGTAACTTCATTACTTCTGTAAATCTACACACAGCTAATGTAGCCATATAGCAAAAATGTGAGTGAAGAGAGATGAAATATTTTTAATCAGTTTTTAAACAAAAGAATCAATATTCAGCTTCTCACCTTGAGGATTATTTTTCATGATTAGGATACTTAAAGATTTTTCTAAGAAGCTCCTGTAGGAGGATGGAATTAATGTTAACTAACAATGTCATTTTCATTCTGAGTGAAAGATTTGATGTCTCCACAGTAACAGTTAACATCACTAAACCACTAAAGAAAAAATAAGGCAATATAAACCACTTTTTTCATTTGAGGTTTATTAAGCTTTGTAATGTTTTCAGTCTTCCATGCTCCATAATGTAGTTAGCTTTTCTATAAGGAAAAATAAATTCTCAAAGTGCAATCTTTAGTCATGACACTGACATAAACATTACTGTAAGGAAAAAGTCATGATATCTTTGGGGAAAATTCTACTTAGGTGATGGTACCAAAGAGGCATTTCAGTCTAGGCAGAACTGAATGTGGTTTTAATAACCAGATAAATATGTGGGACATGAATTACCGACTAGGAATATATTAATGAACAAAATTACAAAGATGTAATTATTAAAATAGAGTTGGTCTTAAGAAGTTGTGCAGTAAGGAACATGGAACATGAAATGTCCTCACTGCTCAACAGGAGATTTTTTAGATAGCCATTGTGTTATACTAATGTTAGTGAAGGGCTGACAAAGAATTAGTCTCCTTCATTATCTGCACTGTAAAACTAATGGGAATGTGTAAGATGCAGTTGTCAGGCAGTGCAAATATGAGGGTTACTTAGGGTAACCTAGAGTATATTACTGAGATTTATTAAGCTGCTTAATTGTTTTAGTAATTATGTAAATTATTAGTCTTTTTTTGTGAATATAGGACTATAAGAAATTTTAGCATCAAAGTATCATCCTTAAAAATGTATGCTGTTTAAGGCATCTGTCACTTCCTGTCAAAAGTTTTGTTGCTTAGACGTTTTAGTAATTCAGTAAAGAAAAACTGTCATTTATGAGAAACAAAGTGCAAAAATACTAAATTTGTAATGAATTTGTTAAAAATACTTAGCAAAACACAAATTTAAATATAAATATTTATGCAATGTAAATATAATCATATACATATAAATTGGAAGACTATTGTGACTTACCTGTGGTGTCAAACTTTATAAAAATATCAAAGTTTTAAAACTACTGAATTTTTAACTTAAAGCTAGCCATTAATAGAATGTATCCTTTAAAGCTGTTGACATTATAACAAGGATTTGATAAGCACTGGCTCTAGGCTCCTAGAATTAGAATTTATTTAGATTCCAGTTTGAAACTCTGCTGAAACATTCCTTTTAGGACACTGTATTGGATTAATTATGTTTTTATCCAATACTACTTGAACAATAAGAAAAATTACAGTTTTGTATTTAGATAGATTTCATCATGTGTGAGCAATTTTGGAAGTCTTTAAATTATAATTATACTTAAAATGCTTCTAGTAGTGCACAATTGTAAAATAAACTTTAATTCTCAGTTTATCAACTCATAAGTGTTAAGTCTTTTACTAACACCTCACCTTAAGCCACTAGTTGTCTTCCACTCCCAAGAGGAATTAATTCCTGCAGTATGTAAATACACACACAAAAAAGTGTTCACCATTGGACAATATTTGCAATATCCATTTCAAATTCAAACTTTATCCTTTTTCACAGACTCCACATGTATTAGCTCTCTTCTCAGTGCTTATCTTTTCTCTCATGCGGTTATACTGCTTTATTGCCAGCTTTCAAAAGCAAGTTACAAGCTCCCTCTCCATGGTGTGTTTGCAGTAGGTTGCAGCTGTTCTGACTGAAACTGTTACTGGAGTGAAATGAGAAATGAGACTATGGCAGAGGATCAGACATTTCTTGAATCCTTTTAACCATGCCTTTGAATTTGTAAGAGAAATCAATAGTAAAGAACTGAACTTGAAATCAATTTGAGCAAAAGGAAAAAAAAAACCCAACTCCTAAAACAGAAAGAGGAGATAGAACAATCTTAAATTAACAATATAATTAAATAATATCTTTTTTAGTACTTGTTGGTCGCTATGCTTTATCTCAACATGATTCCTGACTTTTTCAAGTGTGAATCACACCCAAGAAAACTTTTGTGCATTGGTTGTAATTAACCATAAAGCATGAGATAACTATGAAAAAATTATATTCAGCATCCTTTTATTTATAGACTGATGGACTGATTTTTTAAAAAGCAATAAATGAACAAACTAATTTTTTCAGCTATTAAGAATATAAAAATACTGAGTGTATTTGTAGAGATATCAATAAGTAATACTCAACAATATCAAACTGAACTAAAATAAGACACAGGTAATCATATTATTCCAATACATCTGAAGGTCAATACAGCAGTTCAAAGTTCTAAAAAGTAATTTAGTAAAGGTCATTCATCAAATAGCTGCTTCAAGCAGAATGATGGAGTTATGTGCACAAATAATAGCATTTCTGTTAAATCAGAACACTGAATTAAATGTAATCTACACAAGTGATTCATGCTCATATGAGTTCAACTGATATCATATGAGATCAACTGATATATATTCAAATTAAAGAAGTGTCAAATTATAATTACCTACCAAGGCAGACTTGCTTCAGACTTAAGAAATAAATTTTTTAACTATCTCCATGCACATATCTCTGTATGATTGACTAGCTTCTAAAATCATTTATAGTTTGTTTGCCCTTTGTGCTTTACAATTTATTTACTGCAGTGTAGCCTTTTTACCCTGTTTGTTACTGCAGTTATTCAAAGGAAATCCCCCTTGTGTATGTATGTTCATTCTCTACTCCAAAACTATTCATTTTTATCTTCCTATTTCTTACTTCGATCGTTCTGGTTAACTACTATATTCTATGTGGACAGCATGACACATTGAAGTTTTAGGATCAAGTTAAGCATTCACCTTTGTACATGTACACACACATGGCCACAAATATATAAAGACAGGAATCTCTGTCTTAAATAGCTGTGAACACTGCTGAAGTTTTGGACAGAAGACTTCAGAGAACCTATATGTGATTCTGGATATTTATGCAAGATGCAAGATGGATGTCTCAGTGTGATGTTCTTCATGAGGAGATAATATGACTAAAGGATGTTTACTTTAGTGTTTTAGAAAGAACAGGGATTAAAATAAATTCTTGCCACACAGATAATTTTTGAAATAATGACTAATATTATCCAGTTCATAGTCTGTACGCTGATAGATATTTGCACATCTATAATAAAAAGCTTTAAAGCTTTCCACTTATTTAGGGCCATTTATAATGAGAATGAGCAGATGCATTCCATTAAGTCTTATTTCACATGCTCTTGAATTACTGGGAGGATCTGGAGCAACTTATAGAAGTGGCAGTACAAAACATAACCACTGTAACTTCTTTCAGATAATTCTCAGATTATTCCATAGGCATAGTGTTAAACAAGGAAACACTGACTAAAATAATATCAGAAGTTAAAATTCTGGATTTTTCAGGATATATTTCAAAGAATTAAGGCTCCACTGTGTGATATTTAAGTAGCAATATCCCCATCTGAAGGCCTAAGTTCAAATTAACATTGAAACACATCCCAGCCAGCCTTGTACATCTGGATTCACAGATGTTCATCACTCATCTGTGGACATCAGCTGAGACTGACATAAAAAGAATGTGTCAAAAAAGCAAAAAGTTCTAAAATGTGATAGGGAAATTTTTCCTGTGGTTCCCATAGGATGTCACATGAAAGCACCTTACTGTTAAAAACTATGTTAGTCAAATGTTCTGTTTTCATAAACAAGGGGAAATAATTTATTTTAAAAAATAATAAATTGATTGATTCCTCAATTTTCACAATCATGTTTAAGGACCATCTTATTCTTTACCACAGTTATAATTTTTGAAAAAAGTTTTTGAACATAAACTCAGTACTGTCTGGACGACTTCTTCTAAGTTCTTCTTAAGCAACAGTATTATAATCTACTCTTTGGAAACAACTTTGCATAAACCCAAAAACTCCACCTGTAACTTCATCAGGGAAAGCTGAAAAAATTTAAGAAAATGGTGATTTATTTTTTTCACTGAAATAAAATATTGTATTGGTTTTGCACGGCCTGGTTTTTGGTAGCAAGGGAGCCACTGAGATGGCTCCTGTGTGAAGCTCCTGGAAACTTCCACCATGTCCAGCAGAGCCAATCTCTGATGGCTCTGAAAGACGGACATGCTGTTGGCCAAAACTGGGCCAGTGAGAGAGGCTGGTAACGCCTCTGTGATGACATATTTAAGAAGAAAATCAAAACAAAGTCACAAGATTATGGATTCTAGTCAGAGAAGAGCAGGTGAGAACATGTGAGGGAAAACACCACGGCGACACCAAGGTCAGTGAAGGAGGGGGAGAAGGTGCTCCCGGCACCAGAGCCGAGGTTCCTCTGCAGGCCGTGGTGCAGACCATGGTGAAGCAGCTGTGCCCCTGCAGCCCATGGGGATCCACGGGGGATGCAGAGATCACCCACAGCCCATGGGGGA
>VZTE01000542.1:46758-96908 GCA_013397775.1 Eulacestoma nigropectus
AAGGTGTTTTAAGGGCTTATTTTACTTCTCATTATCCTCCTCTGATTCTGCTAGTAATAAATTCACTTTGAAATTTTAAGTTAAGCCTGTTTTGCCCTTGAAGTGTTTCTCCCGGTCCTTATCTCAAGTCATGAAGCCTTCGTTAACTTTTTTTCTTTCTCTACTCTACACAGCTGTGGCAGGGGAGGGTGAGCGAGTGACTCTCGTGGGTGCCTGGCGCTGGGCCAGCATCAAACCACTTCAAATATTTTATCTGGAAATAAAAGATTGCATATAAATAGTGGTAAGAATATAAAATAAAATATTAGGAGGATTAGACGGATAGTGGAAGGATAAAAAATAAGCCTGAACCTTTTCACAACCTGGAATAATCTTCTTTGAGACTTTAAGACTCTTTTGCTTGGTTTTGGAATGAATAACGAAACTGAACAGGAACAATACCACATGTGAAGAATCAAATTTTTGTTGTCCAGGCTGTTAATGATTGCTTTTAGGAAGAGAAGAACAGTTGCTATGTAATAACAGATATTAAATTAGGGGTCAGTGTAAAAAGAACTACTACACAGAATTTGAAATTTTAGAAGAGATTGACAATGAAATAGACAACAAACTATTTTGTCAGGTGAATCACTGAACTACTACTGAAACAACTGATATATGTATCACCTGTGTTGAATAGCAGCCTAATAGAAACAAACATCTAAATGCTATTACATCTGTTGTAAGTTTCTACTGTCAAAGAATAAGGGAAGAAATCCCTAAAACAAGTCAAAACAAAAGGAAGTTTTCTTATTTGGGAATTTGGATCCTTCTTGACAGTTTTCTGATAAAACAACACCACTTGAAATTGCAACATATTAAGAGTTTCTGATTGAAACATATACTTGGTATATTTAAGTACCATTGGGAATTATTTTTTCATTTCTATGACATAAAAAACTACAGTGCATGTGTCAAAGGCATTGGGGTTTTGTTTTCTCTCCTTTCAAATATTCTTTTGCAGTAAAAACACAGACAGTATATTTAGTAGTATATTTGATAATAAAAATGAATTTTAACCCATTTGAATAAAAATACTAACAAGATGTTTAGATTGAAAAACTTCATATAGCTTTGACTGGAACACTTTTTGTAGGATTTAATAAAATAATAAAGTATCTTCTTAATAAAAAAAAAAAAATGCTAAACAGCTGTTGATTAAGAAACACTAATGAAAATCACAAATAATTCTCACCACAGAAGTCTCAGTAACATAATTTGCAAATTGGCAGTTCTTTTAAGAGACCATTGATATATCTAGCTTCGTACGTGAAAGGTGTTGCAAGATATTGCACTGAGAATGACTCAATAATTAATGAGCTTAATAAATAAATAAATAAATAATATGATTGTCAGTAGCTAGTCACTGGAACTGTCAACGGCAGTGGAAGTGTCTCTGTTTCATCTCTAACCTCCTGGCTTTCAATTATGATCAAACAAAGTCTGGATTACTATACTTCCCTTTTCTTCAGAGCTCAGTCACTATTTTAAAATCCTCTTATTGCTATTGTGTTATATGTACTTAATAATTCCAAACACTTTTGGAAACTCTTTATTGAAATGCTATGGTTAAAAGGTGGCTTTATCTCACAACAAACACTTTTGCCACAAAACCCAGAATTTACCAAGTCCCTGTTCACACAGGGAAGAGTTAGGCCCTTCAAAGGCCAGTTGCAAATAGTATGATGGTGGAATAAATAATATCTTGCCAAAGAAGGTAAAAGGTTTTGTCCTATATATTCAAAGGATATGGCTATTAATAAGGAGAGGAGAAGAAGAAGGAAAGGGGAAGCACAATCTGATCTTAAAGGATACATTACTGGCTATTACTACATTTAAACTAGAATTTAAAAAGAAAATTTTCTAAAATAATAAAGCACTGATAGCAGCCTTTCTATAGGAACATCAAGACAAAAAAAATAACAAGGAAATTATTATTAAGATTAATCTAAATAATTATATAAGAGTTTAATGACTGAACTTGATAACTTTCCAAGTCTTTTAAAGTCTTCTATTTAAATAAACAAGCAAGCAAAAAACCAACAACCAAAAGCAGGCCAAATACGAAGTTCTTGAAGAAAAATAACCCCATGATTTAGAAAATACTTGGATTGTTAATTTTAAAGCAAAGAGGAAGCCAGTTCATTCACAGCCTGAATTCACATTCACACTTCATTTGCATTCACCTCATCTGCCATCCTGGAACACTCCTGTGTTATTCATGTTACTCTTGCTTTTCACAATGACAGTATAGGCCATCATTATCCTAGAGCCATCATGCTGTCTTCAGCTTGGTTTGGAGAAACTTGTGTCTGTACAAATCCTGTGACATTGTGCTCTCTAGCCAACTTACTTCTGTATGTTTCTCTCTTTTTTTTTTCAAGTTTGAGCGTCCTAATCAAGAAAGTGTCTCATTAGTGAAAAACAATAAGGGACTAAACATTTACAGAAGCATCTGATGCATTTTACTGTCACAGGATTAACACATTTTTAATCTGATTAAGAGACCAGATGCTGCTCTATGTTTTTTCGGCAATGAGATCATCCAATAACAAAAACAGAACGCCTATAAATTTTTGTTGCTCTTCATGTTTCAATTGCACAAATTTGCTGTTATCTCTTCTGTGCTTTTTAAAAATGTCCCTGCATGATAAAAAGTATGTTTGTCCCTCCATAAGAAAAAGTAGGCAACAGCTCTTATAATCAAGAGAATCATAGTAAACATGGGTTTTTTTGTACAACATAATACAGCTGAAGAAAATGAGAACTGTGACTCCTGATATGGGCAATATTATCAGCTTTGTTTTTCTAAGTGTTTTAACTTACTCATTACATACTGTATTTCTACAATAAAATTAAATGGGATTGTCATAATAATATCACCAGCAGTAATAGGACATAAACCCCCAAACCGCATTAGCTGTTCAATGTTACAAAAACTCACAAGCACTTGATTTTTCTTAGCTTTTTCTGAGCCTAGAAGACTCCTGAATATGGCCTTTCTCTGCAAAGGAAATCAACATGGTCTATTAGTTATCTAGACTGTAGACAAAACTACTCAGGAACTTTCAGCAGTACTGGTTTTGTTTTCGGAATTCAGTTGGATAGTTAAACTTCAGAAATACCTCTTAGTATGCCCAAATACTGCCATGTAAAGACAAATATACATAGTAACAGGGCACAGGTTATGTGGTAAGTGATGGTTTTTCAGGTGGAAATAACCTAAGATTGCTCTCTTTATAAACAGAACAAGAGCAAAATATCCTGCATATCAGTTAGAAGCTCATCCTATTTAAAAAAAAAAAAAAGAAGAAATTTGTTTTTGTTTATTTGTATAGGTCTCCAAAACACATGGTCGTGTATGAAGTGTATATGAAGACATGGTCAGAATCCTAGGTAGGAAAGCAGTAACAGTGGTGGCCCTGAGCACATCTCTCTCACCTTCTAGTAGTTCAGCTAGCTGAATTCAAGTGGAATCTAGGTGATGCCCTTCACTGGTAGGAGCTATCATGAAAAAAGATGGAAGGCTGCCCTTCCTTTCCTTAATCTGAAGCATGACCAATGTCCTCACTAGCAAGGAGCTTTGGGGTGGGCTTAAAGTGTTAGAGACAGGATCCAGTGTGTAGACAATGATCAGGGTCAGCCCTGGTGTGGTGCTGGTCTGTCATGGTGACACATGTCCAAGATCAAGTTAACCAGTGGGACAACATCAAAATTGAGAAAGTATAACCAGTGCAGACATAAATGCAACCAGCTGAATTTCTTAATTTAGGCAAAATCCTGGAAGCGGGATTAGGAACTTGATGCTGGGCAGCAATGTGGAACACAAAGACCGAGTAGTAAATGAAAAGGATAAACAGAAATTTGGAAGACGCTGTCAATGTACTCTACATAGCGATACTTTTCCTGCTGTAGTCAGCCAAGAATCCTCCCTAATACCTAGCTGTTCAGATTACCTACTGCTGCATCAATAACTAGTCACTGGGAAAATGCCTGCTAGTATCATTGACAACATCAACATCAATATAAATAATTAACCCCATGATTTCAGATAAATATAATTGTATCTTACCTCTTCAAATATTAATTCATAGGTAGAAGTGAGGTCAGTGAGATCAAGCAGAAGCAAACTCAGTGCAATTACCTCCAGGCAAAATCCTTTTTTTTTTTTTTTTTTTTTTTTTTTTTTGAGCAGTTTTGGCAAGGTTAATGAGATAAATATGAAAATGAGTGAAATAAAGAAGCCAATCTTTAATTTCACTAATCAGCCTTGTACATAAACAACTGCCATTTAAGATTACAGAGTTTAAAGGATTTTCATCCATTTATCAGTTCTAGACTTTTCTTGTGGTTATTATGAAGTCTGTATATTTTACTCTGCAAACTCCTACTGTGGTAGGTTAGTACTTGGAAATTTTCCTGTACAAATGTTGGATAATAGTTTCTAAGTTCATTTTAGCAGTGAATGCTTTTACAGCCTACGCTTAGCCAGTTTGATGTGATCCTATTTGCTGCAGAGGTTCTTTAAAAACTCAGATTGATCATGACGAGTGATGGATAAAGTGTATTACAACTAGGAGGATCTGTTCTTATAAAAATCAGCAACAACTTAGTTATTTGGGTTATTAAATATGAAAAGCAATTTCTCTTCTTGATCAGATATAAGGTTTTTCAAATTTATGAGGTTTTCTGTACAATATGAAGCATTTGATCAGCTGCTGACAATTTGAGGTCATATCTTTCACAGTTATCAGTTCTGTTGAGTTGCTATTAAGCATAACTAATATACTGGCCATAGCCTTTGTCAACTTGATTTCCCAAAGACTGAGGTCAATGCACTTGTTGTACTTAAAATAGACACCAAAACTTTGTAGGTAATGGGAAGAAAAGAATGATTCAGTTGTCTTCGAAAGATGCCAATGATATGCGTTGAGGTGGTAAGGGCAGGTGGGTTGCTAACTTACGTCTTTCAGATAAGATCCTAGCATTAGACTAGGAAATGTGAACAGCAGATACCTGTCCCTAAACAGTTAACTGGTAAGGTAGGGTTCTTAAGGTAAAGAATCCTTAAATGCCAATATCCATTAGCCTAAGCTGGGATAATTAGGAAATTTTAAAAAATAGTTTATTACTTACATACCTATCACTGGACAAACAGAAACAGCACAAGAAGAGAAAACCTAAAAATTACTTACAAGAAAGGTCTACCTGAAATTTTCCTCCTGTGAAAGTAACCTCAACCAAATATAAGTGAATAATAATAGAACCCTACTGTATCAACATATAATATTTATATAACTGTATAATAATACCTGTGGGGCTTCAAACAGCAAGTCCTCTTTAGGACAGACAACAATTCAACCATATCATTTTTAATTTTTTTCTTTAATGCAGATAATAATATTGCTGATTTTTTATGTAATTCTAGATGGTGAGTCTGAATTTTTCTAGGACCCAGAATTAAGGTCATCCTCTTACTCATAATACTCAAGCCAATAGGCCGCTATTCAGTGACTGCTAGTATTTCCTTCTACAGTTTTTGTTGGTTTGGTTTTTTTTTTCTGTGAAAGGGATAATGGTCATAGTAATCTTAAATATGGAAAACAACCTTTTTTAGTATACTTGCTTCATCTACTCAGGCAACATGCTGCTCAATACCTACTTTTCACTTTATCCTGTTAGGCTTCAGAGGTGCAAATGTGCTCATATTCTGCTAAATGACAAGAAATGCCCAAGAGGTTGTGTCAAGAGTATGATTAAATCCATCTGATGTGGCTAAAATAAGTAAGAGTGTATAGCTAAGACCACTAGAATTGATGTAGGAACCTTCAACAATCTATGATATATAAAAACTTAAATCTCACTCATAAATTATTGCTATGTCTGGACTTATGAAAACCATAAATCTTAAATGTAATACTTTAGTTTCATAATCTAACAAAAAGGCATTTTTAAAAAAGCATTTTTTTTTTCAGCATGTTCAAAACCAGGCTTGCAATCACATTTATCCATTCTTAAAGTAAACTCTGCGTTTTACTTTCCCATTTACTGCACAGAGCATAAAGCAGTTTACCAGCAGACAGGATCCTTGATTTGATCATCAGATACCAAAGAGAGACAGAATCAAATTACACACTAAATAATTATCTAAAGGGCCGAAAAAGATTCTTCTTGGGGATCAAATTGAAATTTACACAGCTACCACAAAAGAAATATCATCTTTTTTCAAATCAAGGAAACTGATGTATTTCTTATTAAAAATAAATTTCTGCATGATTTCATAATACTATTATTAATTTCACTTTTTGTTATGACATTTTGGCTGTATTTGCTCTGTCTTGCAGAATGAAGCCTATTTCATGGAATGAACAAATATTTTTTTCTCTCTGCTTTCTGTTGTTTTTGTAGTAACATTAACCACAAATTCAAGTAAATGTGGTTTCTTAAATCTAACTAATGAAATGAAGTATTCGATAAGCCCTTTACTGTTCTCACATTTATCACTAGCTTATATTAAGATATGCTTTTTTTTCCCTCAATCAAACCACAAAAGTTCCCTAAATGTATCATTCTGGGTATTTACGTACCAGCCTAATATAACCAAACAGATCAATTTCATACCTATATCTGTTATCCAACAGGTACGGAGTTGAAACTCAGTTGATTGGCAAGCTTTTAAGCCAATGCGCTTTTGCGATTTTTGCAGATTTGAACCCCGTGCAAGGGTGAGAAGTTCCTTTTTGTGAGAAACAAGCTCACAAGTAAAAATTTTAAAATATTTATTGAAAAACAAAAAGATAAGTAAAATAATAATCAGGGATGATTTAAGGAAAAACCCCAAAATGGTAAGACAGAGTAGTCAGTGCACGCGCAGCACTTCTTTGGCTCGGCATCTGCAGGAAGACGACGCCCACTCCTAGTGGGGCCCTTTTATAGTCTTGAGGCGGATCGCAGATGGTCTTCTCTGATTGGCTCGTTTTTGCGACTTCTGATTGATCCTTTTCGTTGGTTCTTTCTTGACCAATCATTTGTCTAGGGAGTCTTTTTATTGGTTCCTTAATTTACCAATCACAGTCCAGGATGATGTCACCTTTGCTAGAAAGTTCTCCTATTTAGTTGTATTGAGCACCCTTCACCATCTCCATCTAGTGGATACATAGCAGCATTACACCCGTACACAGCGTAACTTAATTAACCTTCTTTAACCATTTCATAACAACCTTAATACAACCACACTCAACTAACCCATAAGAATAACTTATTTAGAACTTTTACAGCATCAATTAACTACAACCTTCATCACGAAAGCGAACTCATCCATAACACTTTTGTTCCCAGTTTCCTGATGGAGAAAGGGGGAGGATCTCCGAGCCTCTAGGCTCGTCTCGGGCCCGGGCCGGGCTCCTCCCTGCCTCCTCCCCCTTCTCCCAGAGCCGCAGGCAGCTAAAACTACCCATGGACTGCCCATAGCTGAAATCATCCGGCTTGGCTTCTAGAAACTGGGGGATTTCCCCTCCCCCTTCATGCAGCCTGCGCAGACCTGGTGGGAGCCGGTGTAGCCTCCTTTTTGCAGCCTGCACAGCTCGCATCAAACTGAACATCAGCGCAGCCCGCGAGGTAGAAGAACATGGTGGCTGCACAGTCAGGAAGAAAGAGAAAGTCACGTGAGACGACGCTAAGATGGCGGCGGGAGAAAAGGGTGTGTGCGTTCCGGAGCGAAATTTAAAAACATTTCTAGCAGTTGCGGACGACTGGACTCTTTAAATCATTTTAAAGTATGGGGAGATGAAAATCCATGCCTGTAAGAATTTATGTTGCAGTTTGTGAAGATGTAAGAAAATGCCTATGCCGGACCATGTAGTTGTGAAACAGTTTTCAGAGTTTTGTAAAGGAGCAGAGAACCTTTGTGTTTAGGCTGGAAGAATTCATGTTTAAAAGGACTTGTAACCCCATGTGATGGCCCATGATTGTAGTATGAATATACTGTGGAATTTTCATGGGAGAGATACTTCACTTCAGTAGATTCCGGGCGGACTACTGAGTTGTGAAGAAATGTCCACAGCATAGCAGGAGGAACCTTTTCCCCTAAGCATAAGAAAGAGACTTTTAAGGACTGCAACACTGACCAAAATTGTTACCCTTTGTGCAAGGTGGTAAAAGCCGGCCTGAGTGCTGGAGGGAAGGGGGTGGGTTTTGCTTTAGTTTCTTATTATTTCTTGTTACTTCTAACTCTGTTAGTACTAAACTTCTTTATATTCTTTAAAGTTTTAGGCCTGCTTTGCATTTCTTCTAATCCTTATCTCACAGAGTGAAATAGATGTGATCAAACCACTGCACTAAATTGGTGTTTCCACCTGGTTTGCGAACCAAACCCGTTACACAACAGCATGTGCAGTCTATTCTTTACAAAGGTGATATGGAAAATCCTGTTTCCCAGGCTTCACATGTTTGGACTTTTAAGGTTTTGCAAAAATGATTCCTACTTTATTGAATTTGATTTTTTTGAGAGCCAATATAAGTAGAAATGCTGAAACAGAAATCTATTGTATAACAGAAATAAACAGTTGTATAACAGAAATAGTCTTTCCAATTTCAAGTAGTTTTTTCATATCCCACGTATGAACTAAGACTTGAAAATCACCAAAGCACACAGGAAATTGTTTAAGTTGTATATATTGGCTGCAAGCTTTTCTGATAGGTTCCTTGAATATTTTGCTCTCAAATGCCATACATACTTACACTTCACAATTTAATATTTATCCTTTTTTCACTCAGACCTTTGAAAAATATGAAATAAAACTCTCCAGAAGACAAACAGCAATAGGCAATAATAACCAGGGATTTTCTGATGTGAGGCATGTTAGTAGTGTAAGTAGCTTTTTTTAACCATAGCTGATGTTTCATTGGGAGAAATCAGTCACTAGGTCCCAATTTCAGCAGCAAGTGGAAGAAAAACCACTAACCTTCTCTCCACTGGATCTTTTGATTATTTTGCCGATATGTGTGCTAAAAGATGAAGAATAAAAGCATTCAGAGAAAACCCTCCTACCTGCTGATATTAGAATCAAAATCACTTGCCCTCTGTGGCTTTGCTGGCAAACTGATCTGCAGTAACTATCATAGGTTTGAAACAAGTTTTCTTTTTTGGAAGGCACATCTCTCTCCAGACCCCACTGTCCTCTGCTATTTTAAAAAAATTTGCTATCCCTAGAAATGCCTTGAGACTATAAGATTTTCATTTCATTTGCCATTAAAAGAAGAATGTAAGTCTCGTGAGCACTGCAGTTTTGGGAAGTGGGAATGAACAAGTGAAGAAGAATTGGGAAAAAATAAATTAGTTTAGCATTTCACTTGCTAGACACAGCTAGCTGCACCAAACTCTACACTGCAGGACACAGTTCAGGCAATCCACCAAGTTTGTTGCTGCTGTTAAAGAAGCATGGTCCCATCCTCTGTGAAAGGAATACTCTCAGCTTCCAACCACCATATCTAGGACTATAAATCTCTAGAATTTTCTTAGAAGTTTTCTTTTTAAGTGAGATGAACTATTGAAATGTATATGTAGGCATCTCCAAATATTGATGGTAACACCTCAGCTCCACAGGACCTAGAAAACTTTGTAATTGCTAATGAGGAACAGAGGAATATCACACATGAAAAACAAAATAATCCATGTAATGGTCATATTTTTGCATGCTACTTAATATATAATAATATGTAAAATATATAGTATTATTATAATCTTAAGGAAAAGTATGAATGAGAGAGGATCTGGATTTCCAAGCACCTCAGCTCTTTTTGAATATTTTTCTCTGGGCAATTCAGCCTGATGCTGAAAACCAGCAAAGTTCTGATGAAAATGAGACTCATAGTAATAAAGTACTATAACCTTTTTGTGTTTATAGGTATTTCTGGACAGAAATACCAAGTTATGTCATGACTACACTGAACCCAGAATATGATGAACTTGTCACAAGGCCCATGCTGACCACAGGACAGCAGAGAATAAATCAGCCAGAGCGAAGAGTAAACACTATATAGTGTTGCAGCGCTGTGGCAATAGTAAAAGCACATAGGAGGACTTGGTGCTTGTAATGCTTAAAACCTTAAATTTGGCACGACACAGAGCCAGCTTTACCTCACTATATTACAAGTTGCAGCATTATGCAAATATACCACAACTACTAAACCCTACATCATGTGTATTGGAAGGTTTATGGTATATAACCTCATTCTCCAGAAACATGAGGCTCATTCCTAGCTGCTGTGAAGACATAAAAATCAGAAACTCCTGAAGAAAACAAGAAGTCAGCAGTTTATACCAAGAGCCAGTGAACCGGGCAGTGATGAGAGACAAGCATGTCTTGGGAGATTTAATTCCACAGGTGAAGGTTATTCTGAAAGGTCTGGGAAAGTTTTGGAAACACACTCCTCTCCCCAAAATCCTTTCTGGTTAAGGCACAGTTGTGGACTCACCTTGCTTCTATATTTTCAATATTCAGCACTTGCTCTCCATATCTTCTAAAATGGTAGAGATTTCAGTAGGTGGTTTAACATTAAAAATTTAAGTCAAAGCCTTATGGATCTAGTCTTATTTAAGGCAACTGAAGGGATATACCTTTTGTCTCATTTTCCCAGCAGTTCCCATACTTCTGGCTAAGCAGTATTTCAGCACCTCAATTTGAGTCTAAATACTTCGATGAGGCAATAAGGACTATGGAATAGCTTTCACAATGAGACTACAGCTTAAAGACACATGTTTAAAATGTCATCTCCATACTTCAGTAACCAGTGGAAAATAAGTTTTATAAGGCCATTTTAATTCACATGTAGCAGCAGGTGGCACTGAGGAAAATGGGACATCAGTTACTTACAATATTTCCGTTTAGTAGCTTATAAACTATAATACATTGAAAGCATACAGAAGATTCATTTCTCTTGGAAGACTTTTTGGAAGGTTCTCTTATCCCCAAGATATAATGAAATCTTATATTTTGCCTTCCTAATATATAAAAGTCTTTAAGCTCTGTCAGAATCCTGGCACATGCCTGGCATGGGTAAAAGCAAGACCACACAACAGCACGAAGGGCTCCCCACTGTCCAGCAAAAGCTCACTTTGGCTGGGAACTGAGAAGGATGGATTCTCAATCTAAAACTTACATACCAGCAGTAAATTTCTTTTTAACAAGGGAATTCTCTGAGGGCTACTTACTGATTTCCTGTTCTCTGCTTGGAAGTTCAAAGGTCCATAAAACTGACCAAAGATCCCTGCTTTGAATATTTGAAAAGATTTCTTGGCATTACATCTAGAGTTTGAATGCATTACCTATCATTGCCAGCTCTGCTTGTTCAGAATTCATGAACTGAATCCCACTAAGCACAGCAGGCTATTAACAATCATAAGAATTAAGTGTAAGCAGCCCAGCAAGTTTGCTGAGTGTAGACCTAGTTGTTCACATTGGTATTTTCTCCGATGAAACAGTTAAAAAACATGACTTCAGCTGGAACATCGAACTTTTCATGAATTTCAAGACATGAATATCTAATACAAAATCTTTACATGATTCTGCGTGGGGATGTCAGTCATCACTGAAAGGTAAATGCACTTTTCTCCAGAAAATTAAAAAAGCTTTTTCTCTTTTCAGTTGTAGTACCAAAATGGATTTTTACTTTCAGTCCCTGTGAGGATTACTTTCTGAAAATCACTTCATAGTGGTTTGTCCCTCACTTAGCCAATATCCTCAGTGATCCATAGTAAGATTCACAATTTGAAAAGCAATGAAGAATGTGGTACACTCTAATTGCCTCTTGACTGCGGGTAGGTTGTTGAATAGGCAAAATCAATTTTACTATAGAGTGAGCGGGCTTAGAATTGAGGCAGTCTCATTGAAGAGCTGGTCAAAAGTCATTTCCAATTGAAGAGTTTTGCATCAGAAAATGCTAATTTGCCCATTGCACCTTAACTGCCGGTCAGGACTGTCCAGTTTTCTGAAAACATACCCAAAAAGGAAATAAGAGCTGCAGACCCAGTCTAACTTATACTCTATATAGACGACTAGGGAGAATTAAAGTTTTCATTATCTCAATGTACTTACTACTTTGTTATATTCTTGTGAATAAAAGGGGATAAGTGCACCTTTGGGTCTTTGTCAGTAGTACTTCCCTTCCTGCTATGTTCTTATTGCAAAAAAAATATAGTATACAATTGTTCTGATATATGTATTCAGACATATATGTTCCAGAAAACCTGTTGTTAAAATTGTGAGTTTTATTTATGTGGCTTACAAGAAAAGTGATTTTTTTTTTTTTCCTTCTTCCCTGCCCCCCCCCCCCCCCCCCCAACAAAAACAAAAATCCAGAAAAAAATCCACAGGACTCCCTAAATGAGACAGAAGAGTATTTAGGAAGGAGATACTTATGTGAGATGCATATCCTGCCTTAAAAAATTCTCTTCTTAATTCTCTATCTCACTGTTCGTTCTTTTCTAATTCATTCCTCTTAGCTCAATGGAAATGCATCTCCAAATAAGGAATATACTATTCCGTATTTGAGAAGTTAAATTAATTTTGAGGATTTCAGACCAGTATTTGAAGTTTCAATAAAATTTTAATAAAAGCCATGTTCTGGAAATTCACCTTCAGGTTTTTTTACTGAATATTAAGTGATTATCCCATTTCTAATTTTTAAACTTTGTGTATCCTGTGTGTATAAGACTGCCCAAAAGGTTTTGTAATCTCAGGTAAACAAATGGAATAATAACAGAGTTAATTTCTATGACAAAATTATGAAGAGTTTTTTGCTCCTTTATGAAGATTTTACTTGTGTCATTTCATAGCCTTTACCATTTTTATATGTATGTATGTGTCTGTTTACGAAAGAAAAAAGTCTCTTATTATCCGATACTGTATAATTTATGCTATAACTTATGCATTTATGAATAGTTATTGCACTTCCTAAGTTTTTTTATTTTTTTAGTTATTCCTGTAAGACAATGAAATCTTATAATGTATAAAATACTGTATACAAAAAGCAGCATACATGGTATGGTTATACCATTATGGTAGCCTCTAAATATTTTTATCCAACTTACTTTGGAATTGGTAGAATTCTCAAAACTACTTAAGCTGTATAGTAAAAACTAGAAAAATCTGATTTTCAGGCAAACCCATTTTTCCCAAGAACAATACTCTTGAGTTCATAGCTTACGGCTGGTATTGTTGCAAGAAGATACCAAATGGTGTATCTATGAATCCATACCTCTCCCATGCAGATGGCATAACTACATGGCATGAGCCAAAGTTAAATGTCATGCTTCAACATGGTTAGGCATATTTTGTATTACATGTAATAAGGAGTCATTCTGTACATTACAAGCAGATTCCCCAGACAGATGAGATGGGCTTCTTCATGCTCTAGAATGCCCCAATAAATTTGCAAATAGCAACCTGTTTTGAACTGAAGTAGTTTCCTGTAATTAATATGGCTGCTGCATGGTGTAGGAACATAAACCCATGTTTTTCCTACTTTTGTAAAGGATTGTAAAAATTTAATTCAATTTTAAAACATGAGTAAAAGGAGAAATTGATTCTCACTACAAATTCTGTCACAAGAAAGATGCTATTATCTTTTTTGTAATAAAGCTGTTGATTTTGTAGCAGGGATATTTTTACTCAAAAAAAACCCACTAACAAATTTTAATGATATGAAACATATTAAGAAGTGCGACCTGTATTAAGAAAAACTCAATGCCTATCATTTTTAATGTTGCTTCTCATGAACCAAAAATAATTAAATATTCTGAAGCAAACCTTTAAAAGAATTTCTCAAGACAGATAATTTCAGGGATTTTTGTGAAGACATGAAAATCTATTGTTGCAAAAAATACATTTCATTAAGACCTATGATGAGCTGCATGCATTTTCTTCTTCCCTTTTATCTCTACTGATGTATTAGAAAACAGTGGTTTCTTTCAGAACTGGTATGGTGCAATTATCCAATAATTAACCTATCAAAGTTCCCCAGTATCTCGTTCATGAGATACACTCCCATTATTAGAGGCTAATTAATTATCTGGGGATAGACCGAGGGAGGAGACTTAAGCCTACATTAGCTCTGAATAAGTCATTGCTGTCTACTGGAAAAACTGCATTTTAAGAAAGTCCTCCATATGTTTATCTAAGGAGATGGGTATTCCAGAGGGAAGTCTTCCACATTTTCTTGCAGCCATGTTTAATGTGATTAGTACTTCTCTTCTTCCATGGTTCCAGTGGGGTTACTGCCAGAGGAAGGTTATAATTAAGACTAAGCCAGAAAGATATAGCTGTAAATTATTCAAACATGTTTAGGTGAGTTTATGCTTCTTGCCAGATCCTTAAGCAAAATTTGACTTAAATTGTACCAGTAGCACCACTCTTTTTAATATAATTTCCTACTAGATTTCTTTTTTTGCTGTGAAGAGATAATAAATCTTAATATGAATCTAGATACAAGTTCAATGTCATGAAGTGAAAGATTCATGCCTGACAGTCTTGGTGGCCTTCTCCAAAGAGTTGGAGTGTTGGTGGATAAGGGAACAGCAACTGATATCTTCTACCTGGACTTGTGTGAAGCATTTGACACTGTCCCACGTAACAATCTCATCGCGAAACTGGAGAGACATGGATTTGATGAATGAACCATTGATGAGGAATTGGCTGGATGGTCGCACTCAAAGTGTTGTTGTCAACATTTCAATGTCCACATGGAGACCAATGATAAGAGAACTATACAAAAATATTGCCTTGTATCTTCAAAACACATATTAAATACAAAAGGTTCCATTGGGAATGGTTTAATAATAAAAAATCCTTAACATCTCAAGATATCTAAGCTCTGAAGAAGAGAAAAAATTGCGTAGAATTGCTTCACATCTAACTTTTTAAGAAAAAATGAAGGCAGAAATTTAAATTGTTAGTATTTTATGTTCAGCTATTGTTGTGTCTTATATCCATCAACACCGAAACAAGAAGAAAGTATCTGTTTTGGTCAGATTCTAGATTCAGATGCTTGAGGACTCATTAGAAAATGAAGCATCTTCTCACTTGTTTAGTTCTGTTCTTGTCTATAGAATACAGATTTCTGCAAATTGCTACTCCATGAATGTGATAGTACAGGATCTTGGAATCACTTTCTGCTGAAAACATTGAGCGGATTAGTACAAAATTCAATTTTTGTACATCTAATCATGAGAATTGCAACTTGATTTGGAGGAAGTACACATAACTTTAAGGGAGACATATAACTCTAAAATACTTAAAGAAAAATAGCAAGACAGCTATTAGAGAAAGAGATTTAAAAGCAGGTTTTATAAAATGTAAATTTTGTAAAAAGTCTAACATGAAAAAACCCTAAAACTATTCAAGTTTTCTTCCGTTCTCTTAACATCCTTTCTATCAGTTGGTAGCTTCTCTAGTAACAAACTGCTTTTGACTTCTACTGATGATCGGATTGTTTTCAGTTTCCAAGCATAGAAGAAGAACGTAATAGATCTCTCAAGTGGTGTAGGCTTGTATTGCAATCTAACACTGCTCTTGAAAGCAAACACCTGTTATTTGTCAGTTCTATGTGCTATGGGACGTCCTGTAAATTTTATTTGTCATTTGGGAAACAAGTTTTGCCCATCTGTTTCTGAGAAGTAAAAAGATCTACCTGGTCTTTGAGGACTAGGAAGGCCACTACTGGTCTGATCCAAAGTGACATATCTTTATTGATCTATTTTAGATTTATGATGTCTCCTCCTTTGAAGGAAATGTTACATTTTCACAAAATATTGCAATCTTTCTGCAGATGATCACTACAAACCACTGTGCCATATTTAGTACCAACACACCTCGTATGTACACAGCAGAGGAATATCAGCACAGGCTAATTCTTTTAGAAGCACTTACTAATTAATAAACAGACAAGCATCATGAAATGCAGGGTACTAAAATAGCAGAGATCTGTACCTGGCATTCATAGCTTCTTTTTGTCTTGTTTTTCATTTGTTTCCTTTTTTTTTTTTTGTTGGTGTTATTTGGTGGTTTTTTGGGGATATTTTTGCCAGCAGCTATTCTTATAGCAGCAGAAATTCATCCTTACCCAGAGCAGTTTAAATAGATTTTTTGATTCCCCAACAGAAAATTTACTCTGGTGTCTGTAGTATTTGAAAGAGGCTTGAACAGTCAAAGAATAAATGCCAGAAGTGGTAGCAAACAGTAAAATGCAGACATCCTGCTCTTTCAGAAGGAAGGAATAGCTAAGGAAGTTACTCATGACTTTGCCACACTGAGTTTTAACAGATTATCTTTAATTGAAGATGATTAGGACTGGACTCCAGATAGCAACAGCCTCAAATGACTTTCATAACATTTAACCTAAGGCAGAAGTATGAGAACGTGACAGAATTTCTACAGATTTCAGGATCATCAGAACTTATATCTTACAGACAGTATGCGAGAGCTACATAAATTATGTATGTGAGGCAACTACTCACACCACAAAGCATGGGAGGTTCATTGCTCTGCTAAGGAAATCTATATAGGTGTAAACAGTGGCTTGAATTGTGATGTACAAAGTAATATTGTGGATTTCCCAACCACCCAAAAGACATTTCCAAGGATAGAAGGTTTTTTTAACATCATTAAAAGATTTTCAAGAATGATATCAAAGGCAACAACCTATGATTCCACAGAAATAAGTTTTGGCACTGTTAGATCAGACTTTTTGTGTGTTTATTCCTAAGCTATGTACCCAGAATGGACATACAAAAAATGGTGTCTCCTGATAATGTTGATTAGTTTATTTCCACATTTTCCATCATGTACATAAGCCTGGGGTGAATGGGATTGTTTTGTTTGGTGGGGTTTTTTTTAACAGATAAGATTATGTTGCAATCAAAGAATATATGTGTTCTTATCTCATTTTAAAAAGCAATGAAAACTTGCATCTCATAAAAATAAAATTTTTGTGCAGGTCAGTGTATAAATTGGCGATCTATTCATCCTTGAGCTGTTGCAGTTCATCATGTGGTATATTACTCTAAATCCCCATCTGTTTCATTTTATATTAATATATTGGACTATGAAGCACGACATTTCAGGCCTCTGATGCACAGTTCTTGTCAGAATTAACTTCAGTGGCTCAAGAGGTCACTGTTTGCCCAGCTGGAAGAGTCAATCTTCTCAGACACCACAGTGAAAGCTGACAGAAACCATGCATTATTATACCCACATGTCAACCCTGTTTGATTTTCTGAAATGGCCTAGAGGCATTCTCACAATACAGCATAGCAAAGATGCTGCCTTCTAGGTGAATCTGTTAAAGCAAAGTCAAGCTCTTAGTTTGTACCACTGGTGAAGGTGATCTTAACTGACCAACTTTCTCTTGAAAGTCTAATAGAATTTATCCGTTTCCAGATACAAGAGGTTTACAGCTTAAAAATCTCAACAGGTTGTGCTGTGATGATGGTTTCAGCTCTCACCTGAGATGCTATAATTTTCCTTTTGCATGGTTGAAATATAGCCGAAAATGGAACAGAGTGTCCTTCAATCCATACAGTTAACAGTATTCAGGGGCAGCTAGAAAATCAGGAAGTCAGAAGCACCTGTTCTTAAAAAATACTGTTCTTAACCAACATCATGCATGAAAGCTCCTCAAAATTTTGTATCTGATCCTACCAATCTGTGTAGTAGTTTTTCATCAATGACATCTCCCAGTCCTTATATCATCAAAACTCTCACTAGCTGAGAGAAATTGAATTTCAAAATTATGTTGACCATGGTGTAAGTCACTCATTACATTTTTGGTCTTGATTTTCGTCTGACATTTCAAATTGATGAATCAGTGAATAGATCCTTATAAGGTTGAAGGCAGTGTTGTAACTTGGAAAAATTGAATTAAAAAAAAAAATTCCAAGGATTTTCCTTTTTAATTTTTTTTGTAGGGATTTTTGTTGCTTTTTCTTTCTTTCTCTCTGTGTCTGAAAAGCAGGGACCAATTCAGTAATAAAGCATGTTTCCAAACAGTCATAAAAATGTATAAGATTTTAAGGTTTGCTCATCTAGAATGCTTTGTCCACAGCATTTTGGCTGTTAATTTTTAATTTCGTTCCCTAGAATAACAGCTATGGAAATTATTTTCAAAGTTGTGTTTCGAACAAGGAATAAAAGAAGAGACATATGCACACCATTCAGAATCCTTTTCTCCAGGTTAAACAACCACAAAGTTCCTCAGCTGCTCCTCATGAGGCTTGTGGTCCAGACCCTTCACCAGCTCTGCCTCCTTTCTCTGGACACAGTCCAGCCTTTTTTCTTGAAGTGAGGAGACCAAAACAGAATCATAGAATTCAATCACACATGCTTTAAAATGAAATCAATACATTGAAAGAGGGAGAAAATAAAGTTGAATGCTATGCTTATTTTAATGTATGTTATGTTTACTCTATGTTAAATAAAAGGCTTAAAACAAGTGTATATGGTATAGATGTTTTTCTTAGAAAGCATGTTTCCAGTTTAAGTATTTTTCAATTGTTTTAAGACAAGAGACATTATATTTTATACATAACAAAAAGACAAATAATATACACTTCAAAAACATTTCTGAGTGCTTTATTTTTTTGTTAATGTGCTATCCTGAAACATATGGTAAGATTTTAATTGTGCATGAGGAGTAGATTGAGTGCCCAGAGAGATTTTGGTAAGCGTGTTACATATTTAATGAATTTTAATGGGCAAAACACCTAAACTTTTGGTTTTTGGACCCTTAAATTAGCCATAACATCTCAACGGTGAAGGTTTCTCTTGTTTTAAGCTCCTCAGCATTACTGAATTGTAAAGTGCAATCTAACCCTTATTCCCATCAAAAATTGACGTATTCCACTATATGTGCTTTAAGCACCTCTCTGTGGCATAAGAGCAGCTCTCGTCACTGGGCTTATGGTTGTAATATGCCCTGGGCAGAAATATCACTGTGTTTTGCCCTCATGTCTCAGGAATTCAGCAGAACTTAGGAACCGTAAACAAGTCACTGTCTTTACTGTGGTTTTTTCCAATACCTCACTAATAACCCACCAGGAGCAGCTAGTCTAGAAGGCTAATTTTCACATCATGATTTCTATCTACCTCTCAACTCTTTTACTGATATATTTTCCCAGATCTGTTCAAATTGGCTATTTCAGAGAGCCTCTTTCCTATGACTGATAGTTAAGACTCGTGGCTTCAAGGATTGTCACTGTGTGGAATGAAATTAAGAGATGGAGCTAGGAATGTAGCACAAAATTGCTGTGGTAACATTATTTATTACCGTGTTTATTCATTTCTATTAATCATAATACCCAATACCAGCCTCCGTCTTTCATCTGTACACTGAGAAATAGACATGCTGTGACGTGGAGTGAACAAAAGTGTTAGATCTCTCATTTCTCTTTTCTCTATGGAACATCCAGATAAAGACAAATGTCCTCAACCCTGAGGTTCATCCAGCATGATTCTAAGCTGAAAAATTTTAGTAGAGTTTTGAATTTTGGTGTACAATGAATGTTAACAAACTGCTTATCTGAGATTAAAGGGATCTTTATTTTAATGAACATTCCCTCATGGCAAATGCCTTATGGTTCTTTCTTTATAAATGACAAAGTGTCAAGATGATGTACTCATGCCAAGGACTGAGTAATTTAGCAATGGGCTAAAGCACGATTTCTGAAAAAAATGAGTGCTCAGTTGGCTCCAGCAAAACTGTACACGAAATGTCACACAAGGCTAAAAGGTGATAAAGTTCATAGTATGATGAACGATCAGAATTATGTATTCCTGGTGAGATGTTTTCCTTGATAAGGAAGTTTCTAACTGCATTATGAACTTGCTGCTTCTTCTAAAATAGTAAAGTATTACATTATCAGTGACTCATATTTGAATAACAAAAACATAGATCATACCAATAAATTTACTATCTAGAGTGAAAAGAAAATAATTCCACCTCTGTCACTCAACTGTTCACCCAATCTTACAGCTGATTTTCAACTCTCTCTGAAATGAGGCCTGTGAATAAAGGGTGTAGTGGGCTGACACCAGCTAGAAGATGAGCACTACACAGCCCCTTGCACACTTCAGACCCTTCAAGAGATGGGGCAGAGAAAAAGAAAAAAAAGTGAGGGAGCTCCTGGGTTGAGAAAAACATCATTCCAAAAATGGAGGGAAGAGGAAGAAAAAAACCCCGTCAAAATAAAACAATGCAAATTCAGTTATCACCTTCCACAAGAAGACTGATGCCCAGCTAGTCTCTGAACAATGTTTTCTACCCCAAAACCCCAGTCTCCTCAGTTTGTGTTGCTCAGTCTGAGGTTAAAGATGCAGAATAAGGGTTGGAGATTATTCTGCATCTGTCTGGGACAGAGTTCATTTCCTTCATAGGAGCCTAGATGGTGCTGTGTTTGGGATTTATGACTAAGACAGTCTCGATAAAATACCAGAAATAAAATCAAAGAATCATAAAATAACAGAACCAGAGAATGGTTTTGGTTGGAAGAGACCTTAAAATCATCTAGTTTCAACCCCTCTGCCATGGCCAGGGACACCTTCCATTAGACCCGGCTGCTCAAAGTCCTATATTGGACACTGCCAGAGATGAGGCATTCACAACTTCTCTGGGCAACCTGTTCTATGCCTCATTACCCTCACAGTAAGCATTTTCTTCCTAATAGCTAATCTAAGTCTACCCTCTTTCAGTTTAAAGCCCTTAACCCTTGTGCTGTCACTACTTGCCCTTGTAAAAAGTCCTTCTCCAGCTCTCTTGTAGCCTCCTTAAGGTTTAGCATGGAAAACACATAATCACGGAATGATTATATGCAGGTGCTTTTATTTGAAGAGCTCTGGGAATCAGGGGTACAGACCCAAATCTGACTCCGACATGGATTCGAGATGGATACATTTTTATACCCTTTCCTTACATAACTGTTGCCTAATCATATGTTAATCATTGACTTACTATTGTTCTATTGATTTCACCCGAGCATGAATTACTAGACAATCATCGCATTTAGCTTGATCATCTACCATACGGGGGGATACACAGGTGCAGGTTCATATGATTTAGTAAAGACAATGGTGGGTACAAAATAATGGTGGGTACAAGATAATGGTGGGTACAAGATAATGGTGGGTACACTGGTGCAGATCTACATGATTTAGCAAAGACAATGCCCACTCCCGTTCCTGAGGCCTACTGTAGCTACCACGATTTTAGAAATATTTTAACCCTATGCTATCAAAGGTACTGGAAGACCGATAGAAGGTCTGCCTGGGGCTTCCTCTTCTCCAGAGAGTTGAAACACCAACTGTCTCAGCATGTCCTCATAGGGAAAGTGATCCAGCCCTCTGATCATCTTTTGCCCCCTATCCATAGATGGAGTTTTAGGTGCCAGACAGGGTCAATCCATTGCAGGAAGACACTGATTTGTTTTATTACTCTGAAAAGTGTTAATTCATCTGCTGTTTCTTGTATAGCACTCTGTTCTGCAAAATTTCTGATATATCTGTCGTTCTGTCTCCACTTCTTGTTTTGTTTATGAAAATTAAAATATCGAAATGCAATCATTCACAGAAACCTGTTAATAGTCATCTAGCACTTCAAGTAGCACTGCTTTTATGGCAGCACTGTGGCATATTTTTTCCCTTACACTTTTTTTGCCATGTAATATTTCATTAGTCAGAAATGGATGAAGAAGTTAAAGCATCTATCCCAAACCCCCTTCCAGAATCTGTCAAAAGTATTTTTTTAGATAAACATCTTTCCATTTATTACTTCTTTCATTTCTATTCTCTGTATTATCAGACTCCTGCATCATAGGAATCTATCATGTGGTCTGTCACTTGGTCACTTTGGCACAGATCTTGACAGTTTAAGCTGAGTTTAGGTTTCTTACATTTCTTACTTTCCAGTAGCTTCTTCTTTTTTCCATACAACTTTTGCTATTAATATATCATTTCAGTAATTTTGGCACTCTTCTCAGTATCTCCTAAACTTTTTGATTCAATTCCTACTCTGTATTTTTGTTGAAATAGAACACAACACATATTTATGTGATATTATATGATTTATTCTTATTGCTCTTCCTATGCTGAGTACAGATTTTCCTAAATATGGTGGGTATATTTTGAGTCACCAGCATATTCCATAACATGTACTAATCTGTCATCTTGAATCTTATCAAAATCAATAAATACAGATGATTCTTTAAGTACTTAATTAGCAAAGATATTATGAGAGCAGTTTGATATATAGTTGGAAAAGCATATGAGGCTGAGGCACATACAGTCTACTTTCCCTGTAAATTATACTTTAGATCACCAGTGTGGAAAATATCATTTCACACTTGATTTGCTACTTTGGGGAAAAGAACATTTCACACTTCCTTCCCAACCTTCACCTTCCAGGACTCATCTGACACGTTACCATAAGTATGGTATGTAGTATGTACTGCAAGGTAGCTTCACAGGTATGCTAAAAGGCCTGATTTATCTGTGTGGCTATCTGGCATGTCATGTTGTGTTTTCTTGTGAGAACTAGAATGTTGATCATATCTATTTCCTTAGTCTTTTAGTGCTTTCATATTTTTTTCAGCTCATTTGTTGACCACTGGTTATGAGATCAGCTCAGCACAAAGCAGAAATGCGGGTGGTAGGAAGGGGAAGGATAAGTTTTATTTGGATGTGAAAACTTTTTCTGGGGTGAGGGTTCAGAAAGGGACCCCATAAATTAATCATGAGATTAAGTCTTTTAAAAAATACAGTTCTCTGTTGAGATAAAATCTAATGAGGATTAATCCTTTCTTTGAGATGTGGAATTGCCACTCCCTAGTGTAAAAGGAATTAATCTGACAAGACTTCACTGTAGATGTAAATGTTCTACAGCTGAAGAATTGAGTGTAGCAGATGTGCAGCACAACTATCTCTACTAGGGGAATTCTGACAGTTGTCACAAACTCTCTGCTTATTGTCAAATGACTCTGTCAATCCCATTACTTACCTTTTTACATGCCAAGGGAACACTACTAGCTTCAAGCAAAGTAAAAGGTAAAGTCTGAGAACTTATCACAGACTGCTGGTAATAGTGTTTTTATCAAATTAATATACAATCTCATTTTTAGAACTAAATCAAATGCAGGCAAATCCAACACCATAATCAAAACAACCAGGAATCATCTATGTAAATTACAAATGATCTTTCAAAATCCTGGTAACCAACCTGTTTGTTTCATATCAGCCATAAATGATTGCAGTTTGGGTAACAAAGCCATTTAGCCTATGTTAGGATTAAGTAGTGCAACTAACTGAGAAATGTCTGAAATCATGTAAATTTAAGCACTGATAGTAGAACGGAGGCTTGAACTCTGTCAAAGTTTATTTAGTAAGTTAAAGAAATAATGAATGCCAACAGTGTAGAGCCTTGGTATTAAGCAATAAGAAAGGAAAAGAGTCAGATAGGCCATTTTAGAGACCTGAATTCCAGAAGTCCATTTAAACTAGATTAAGCCAGTTGGAAACTCCTGCTTTGAATTTTAAAATGTCACAATGAAAACAAAATGGAAAACATCTTCTATCATGTTCTTTGCAACCTGTGATTCACTTCCCTGTAGAAACATGAAAAATTATCTATTATAGCCAAAAACTGATCAAAAATGGCACTTTGATGGTGTCTGCATATATTTCATCTATTAATAAAGAAATTAAAAGTTAATGAAACTACATGAACAATGTATAATGCTGAATAGTAATTAGGTCACAAGACCTTTTCCATTTCTGCTTGAGGCCCAAAGTAACATTTAGATGCTCACAATATTTCCAAGCTTTATAAATGTTATATCATTAGCTATTCTCTGCCTGAAGAAAGAAAAACTGATAGGCTTCAGGAGTGGATATAGAAATAATATAATATTAAATCATGCTTAATTTGAGAAATGATTTTATATTCAGTTAGTTCTGAAATTGCATAATTTCTGATAAGAATGCTATATTGTGTAGAAAAAGGAAATATCATGCTTACAAGAAGACAAAAAACCAAACAATACCATTTTTATAATATTTCTATATTAGGGTCTGTGAAGGGTTTGTCAATATCAGCTGTAGTACCATTTAGATTATTTAATGATAAAAACAAAATGAACAAATTCTGGAATCCCTTATGAGAGCAAATGAAATTAACTGAAGTTCATTCTCACCACATAATCATAAGTACTGTATTTGGCAAAAGAATTTGAAAGTGTGAGCTTAAGGAAAAAAAGGTTCATTCATTTTCCTGTCATGCAAGAGTCAGTGGATAGTGTATGGATAAATGAAGCAAAGTGCACCATTAAAACTGAAGGACTAACGGGTTTGAGAGTGTTAAAAGAAGTCATGCTTGCAAAACTTTCTTTAAAATATGATGCATTATTTTCTTTGTAGTACTTTCCAAGAATAAAATGCTGGCTCCGGAGAAAAATTTCAGTTAAAAGAGAAAAAAACTATTGTAGACATTACTATAGGAGAATATATGCAGTTTACTGCAAGTCTGTTTATTCTAAGCCCTCAGTTTCCTTTCAAAAGATGAATTAAGATTATATGGCAGATGCACGGAAAATGAATTATGCATTCCTTATAAAACATCCACGTCTAATCTTCCTTATTTATAGGTGATCAAGTAATCACAGAGTCAGAGAAACACAAAATGAGAAAATAGTTGACACCAGCTTCCTCTGGAGGAAGGGACTCCCAGAGCTCTTCCAACCCAATCTGTCTGCTCAACCCGCTTGCCCAGAACTGTGTCCGGGTGGCTTTTGAGTATCCCCAAGGTGGGAAACTCCACCAGCTCTCTGGGCAATCTGTGCCAGTGTTCAGTCACCCTAACAGTAAAAGTGTTTTCTGATGTATAGATGGTACTGCCTGTGTTTCAGTTTGTGTCTGTTGCCTCTTGCCTTGTCACTGGGCACTAAGAAGAGTCTGCCTTGGTCTTCTTTTCTCTCACCTTTCAAATATTTTTACATCTTTAAGAACATTCCCTAGCCTTCTATTCAGATTGAAGATCCCTAGCTCTTTTAGTCTTTGCTCACAGGATAAATATTCCAGTTCCTTAACCATCTTTGTGTCCTTTCACTGGACTCTCTTCAGGATGTCTGTCTTGTACTGAGGAGCTTGGAACTGGACTCAAGACACAAAATGCTGCCCCACCACCACTGAGAAAAGGAGAAGGATCACTTTCCTCAACCTACTGGCAATACTTTGTTTAATGTTGCTGAGGGTTCCAACATTTTTAAGCTTTCTTTTTGTCTTTAGGTTTTGCCAGGAGCTCCTTGTTCATCAGTACTTCTTGGGTGGATTGCTTTTGAGCTTAGAAGAGGGGATTGTTGAATATCAACCAACTTTCTTGGGCCCCTCTCCATGGCAGGGCCTTATCCCATGGGATTCTTTCAAGTGGATCCCTGGAGAGGAAAAAATCTGCTCTCCTGAAGTCCAGGTTATGATCTTGCTTTTTGCCTGGCTCTCTCCTCTCAGGATCCTGAACTCTGCCGTCCCATTGTCACTGCACTCAATGGTGCCTTCAGCCTTTAACTCTCCAATAAGCACTCCCTTGTTAATGAATGTGAGGTCTAGCAGAGCACCTCTCTTTATTGGCTCCTCAATCACTAATAGTAGAGTTTGCATAATATTGTCTCGCAATTTTCCTGTACAAAATACTTTTGAAACACTTCATGTTAAAAAAAAAAACAAAACCATGATCTTGTTCACATGTACCAGCAAAAGATTTTCTGTGGTAAAACTTTTCATTTGATAAGTTAGGGAAGAATTTTTCCACATAAAGAGACTATCACATTTGCTCGGAAGCTTAAAATATTATGTTTCATTAAAAAAAAAAAAAAAAAAAGAAACATTTCTTTTTTTTTTTTCCTGACCTGCTTTTGCAAAATAAGAAAGAAAACTGATTTATTTCAATTTATTCGTGTATCTATGATACACACTTTTCCACTTTAAATTCTCCCAAATGTTCTGTGTTTGGGATTTGAGAACCTCTATATTTAATTCCTACTCAAAGTTCAAGAACTCAGAAAAAAACCTAAAAATTCCTTTTGTTTTGACTTGCTGTAAAACTGTGGAAATCAATAGGTGGTGTCCCACTGGCTTCTCTGGACCATAGGTCAAGTCCTTGGGGGGAAACTGTGGAGAATACTAATTTATAAAACATTTTGAAGTTGTATGAAATATTTCTGCGCTTGTCGTGGATAATTTGAGCAGAGTTCAGTTGCACTTGATTGCATGAGAGACTATTTCTTCTTTAGTCGCCCAGATAAGAGGAGAGAGTGAAGGAGCTAGGATTGTTCAGGCTGGAAAAAGGAAGTTCTAACAGCAATCTTTTAAAACTTCAAGGTAGATTTCAAAGAAGAGAGAGCAAGAGATGTACAGTAAGAAAGTTAGAAACTGGTCATAAATTTGAATGCAAGAGGATTCACTGTGAGAACAAACAGTCATGGGAATGAGTTGTGCTTACAGATTATTTAGCATTTGTCCTTGGAGATCTTCAAATTCGAGTTGGACAAAACCCTGAGCAACTGGTCTGAATTCAGTTTTCACCCTGTTTTGAGCTGGTGGCTGATCTAGATGCCCCCTGGGGTCTCTTCTAACGTGAGTGACTTCATGACTCAGATTTCTCCTGAATTCACTGGATCTTTATGGCATTTCCCATTATCATACATTTTATGTGAAAATCAAGATGTTCACATACACACAAACATACATTCATTAGTTCTCACTGGTGTCTTAATGGTGATTTCAGCAATGATTTACCAAAACTATATCTCAGAAATGAAAAAATACACAATTTTAAGCTTTTAGATATTAACTTTCTGTTTGCACCCATCCCTACATAATAAAACACAAATAAAAAACCTGGCCTTACCAAGTTATTCACAACTTTCTCTTAATGACCAGAATTTTCTCTGAAAATCAAGGATTGTCAAAAATAAAATTATTCTAGTGACTTATAGAGTAAATTAATAGTGTCTTTATTTTATTTCTACATTAAATTTAATTTAAATATTGAATGTTCCCTTTTGAAATAAGGATTCAGAGAATTTGATACTTCCAGCTCCAGAAGATGATAGGGCAAAACCAACATTACTAAACAGCCATGGAACACATATTTGCAAAAACATTGCCTTCTGCTAGCAGAACTTACGTAATAACAGTAATGATTGCTTTTACAGTCATCTTCACTTTTACCCTCTGAAGGTGTGGTTTATGAAATTATAATAATCCTTAGGATATGTTTTAGTGTAAGAACCTATTCTATTTAACCGAATAAATTAAATTCCTTTTCTGTGAAAATAAAAAAGACTTCCCAGTGTTTGAAGCTTAGAATTCTCTTAGATGTGACCTTATATAATTAAATGCAAGAAAAAGTTATGAGATCTTACATTTTTAAGAGTTATTAATAAAATCTAAAATTGTTTAATACGTGTATTACAGAACCAGGTATAAATGTGGGTTTCTTTTGATTTGAATTCTGAAAGTCATTACTAGATAATCTTGCTGTGAGTGCTCAATCATATTGAGTGTTCAAAAATTATTTTATGCCATAAGCTTAAAAATCTGGTACAATTTTATTCACTCATTTGTTGAACTAATTGAGAAAGACCTTAATCATTTATCCAGCTGAAAATAAATTGTGAGATGCTACCTTTTCTTTCATGATGGGACTTTAGATAGACAAGTCCTAGAGTTTTTATCTTTTAATATGCTTGGAAATTTTGATTACATAGCATAATCATACAATTTAATGATACAGTTTGAAGCCTTAAATCATAAATTATCTTAATGTTAATGCTTGTAATGCCAGTGGGAGCAATTATGGGAAGAGGAGTAAATCTGTGTAGGTAAAGGTCTCAGCATCTGTCTTTTAATGCACGGAAAATGCTAGAAAGTATTTTTGAAAGATCTGGCCCTTAATTCCAGTACCATGAAGTGTGAAGAGGCATCAACACCTGATATGTTTCTAATATTTAATTCTAAGGATGAAATACATTGCATGAAAGCCATTGTGGGCATAAAATTTAAACACTTCTCATGTGGTATGTCCGTGCATAATTTGGAATGGCATTTCTTTTTTTTTCTATTTGCTTGCTTACTTATTTCTTTCTTTAGAAACACAAATTCAGTATTTTCTGACTCTTAGCAGGAGGTTTTTCTTTATTCCTTCTAGTTATTCAAAGGTTCATTGATAGCTAGTGGTTTATTAAATCTTTAATAAATAACATTATAGCTTATCTCTATAAGCTCAAATCAATATAATGCTGTGAAGAAAAGTCATTGCCGACCTTTATGTTTCATATCATTTTTATTAAACATAGATAACTCAGTAGCTCTTCATTCAAAGTCTGAAAATCAGATTTTAAAATGCGCATTTAAAACTTTCTCTTGGAGTAAAAAAGCCACAGTGTTGGCTTGTGACTTCATCTTTTTAGAAACACCTAAACTGAGTACGTGAAAATATAAATTAAAAAAATGTTAAAAATTATGTGCATATACAATTTTATTCTACACATATGTAAATCCCTTGCCAGCTTTTGTCTCACATGCATGGCACCAAACATCCAAAATTTTATAATTTTTAGAAATATCTTTACTGTATATATTAAAATGAAATATAATTATGGGCCTTTCACTCAGATAAGACTTGTTGCTACAGAAAGGTTGATAAATACTTGATTAAATATTTATTATATTTATTAAAAAAGGACCCTATAATGCCATTATTATTTGATTTTTACCCTGGCCAAAAATAGGGCTTGGAGAAATATCTTGCCATGGAATACCTATTTGGTGGCTAGCTTCAGCATCTCCTGCAGATATTTACATTCTCAAAATTACTGGTGCATCCTTGTGTCCACTCAGCTGCTGTCTTCCAAGGCTCTGCTCTATTTTCTTGAGGAGATTATTAGTCTCCATTAAAACATTGCTATATACACATTAGTGTGGAAACTAGAAATATTATTACAGTGTTGGAAAAATTAACTACTCTGTTCTCAGTAGTGTAGAATTGAACTTTGCAACATTTTGGATGTCACCCTTCACACTGAACTCCATTATTACTTGGTCTTCAGTAAACCAAACATAAAAATTAAAATAGGAGGATCTTATCCAAGTCATCAAAAGTAACCCTTTCTACAACTGACATGATAATTTCCCCATCTCTAAGTACAACTACTTTTGTCTAATTAATAGCAGGTGATGATCATTCATCACTTGTTTGACCATTCTCCCCTCTTACGAATGTCCTGTTCCATCCAAGCATGTGCTCTGTGGAAGTAACAGCAGGCCTGACAGTATGTCTGATTCCGACATGACAGCCTGTCTGTGAGAAACTTAGTAAAAGGAATCCAAACAAAAGGGAGAGAAAACAGCAACAAGGCTGCACCTGGTGTTTTTCTGAATGCCTGAACACTTATGCTATAGATGACCAATAGTAATATGTTGAAGCTGTAATAGCCAATAGATGTATTGTAGCAGTTAGAGACCCAATGAACACGTAGCCTTATTGAAAAACATAAAAAAGTGTATAAACAGCACTAGCTTCGTAGAATAAACGCTTTTTCAGCCTGAAGTATGTGTGAGTTCTGCATGTCGTGTCCGCCCCAACAGCAACAGTGGTCTTGTACATGATTTCACAATAACTTCTGATGCTGCCAGACTTCGCATATTTTTGTGATATCATCTTATGGGCTAATAAAACAATTGGAGAAAATAGTGTCTAGACCACAACAGGCTACAAAATTTTAGCCAGAAGTTTCTACTCTCTGTACTGACAAGTGAAATATGTGCACTTTAGAAGTCCCCAGGCCTCAGTTTCAGACGTCATTGTATAGGGCAGAAACCTGAACAAAATAGACCAGTAAACAAGTTGTATAAAATACATTTTCAAGATGGTCAGAGGGTGCCACACAACAGTAGATGACGGTATTAGGAACAAAATCGGTGTGCCTTGCATCAGCACCTACATTCTGGAGGTTTCTCCAATAATTTCTATTTCTCAACTGCTGCCTGTAAAGAAGTTGAGGTTGCAAAAGGGCTGCTTGCAAGAAAGGAAGCTCTAGCACAGGCCATCACAAAGACTTCCTTTAGACAAAAGGTCCATGATCCTCCTAAAAATTCAGGGTGAGGTGCAAATGAGAATAAAATGGCAAATAACAGGAAAGGAAAAAAGTCTAAGCAAAAGATAAAACTGCTTTTGTCCAGTGCTAGACAGAAGTCTGGGAATGCAACTGTTATAACACCTCTAAAGCCAGGGACTGGTGTTTAGTGGGAACAAATTTCATACTTCTGTTTTCAAAAGTCTGTCTGTATTATCCTATAGCCTCCTCTGACTTCCGAAGGCTTGTTCCATAGTAAACTCCTGATTTGCTGTTCCTAGTCAAAGCTGAGACAGAAATCTATGCAAGATGAATGGGAGAGGAAGCAAAGGTCAAAGGAAGATACTTCAATTCACATTTTTACTTCTACAAACTAGCCATTAAATAACTTGGTAGTTTTGTCTGTTCTAGGATTCAGCATCCGAGTGTTTGTTGAATTTTTCCCTTATATTTTCTATGATAATTTTATCAAGAAAAGCAATTTTTAGGATATATTTTTATATATATATCTATATATATATATACATACACAGAGATCCATATAATATATTGCTAGAAAATAATTTTTATTGATATGGAATCAGTTATTGTCTTAATTATATTATTAAAATAAGAATTATCTATAGAAATTATTATGATTGATTAAGTAAATTTATTACAGCATAATCATGAATAGAATTCGTTGGTGTTCAGCATTGTATAGGGCAAGATTTCATATAAATTGTTTTACAAAATCAATTTGCACATGCATCAGAGAAGTATCATTTCTAGAGAAGAAACAACAGACAAAACACCTAGTTTTCTTCCAAAAGGGGCCAAATTTTCCCCTTCAAAAGAAAGATGGCTTATGCTGTTTTAAATTCCCACTCTAGCATCCTGTATAGTGGAAAGTACTAGAATACCAAAGGACATAGAACTGCAGAATTAATCAATTTACATCTCTGTGTTGGCTTCCCATGACAAGGTTTTGATAGTGTTGGGGCTGCAGTGTTGGCTTCTGTGAGAAGCTGCCAGAAGCTTCCCACATGTCTGGCAGAGCCAATGCCAGATGGCTCCAAGATGGACCCATGCTGATCAAAGCTGAGCCCGTCAGCAATGGTGGTAGCACCTCTGGGATAATGCATTTAAGAAGGGGGGAAAAAAGTATTGCACAGAAGTAATTTCATCCAGAAAAGAAAGGAATTAGAATATGTGTAAGAAACAGCTCTGCATACCCCAAGGTCAGTCCAGAATGAGGGGCAGGAGATGCTCCAGGTGCTGGAGCAGAGATTCCCCTGCAGCCCATGGTGCAGCCCATGGTGAGGCAGCTGTGGCCCTGCAGCCCGTGGAGGCACATGAGGGAGCAGAGATCCACCTGCAGCCCTTGGAGGATGCAACACTAGAGCATGTGGATTCCTGAAGGAGGTTGTGACCTTGTGGAAAGTGCATGCTGGAACAGGCTCCTGGCAGGACCTGTAGCCCCATGGAGAGAGGAATCCACACTGGAGCAGGTTTGCTGGCAACACTTTTAACACCTTGGGGATCCCACACTGGAGCAGCCTGTTCCTGAGGCACTGCAGCCTGTGGAATGGACCTACAGTGGAGCAATTTGTGAAGAACTGTGGCCCATAGGAAGGACTCAAGTTGGAGCCATATGTGGAGAACTATCTTCTTTGGGAGGGATTCTAAAGCAAGGGAAAAGTGTGAGGAGTCCTCCCCCTGAGGAGAAAGGAGCAGCAGAGATGTGTCCTGAGCTGACCACAATCCCTCTTCTCTGTCCCTGTGTACCACTGTGAGGGAGGAGGTAAAAAAATCCGGAGTGAAGTTGAGCCCAGAAAGAAGGGCAGGGGGAGAAAATTTATTTTTTTATTTTTCATTTTCCTATTCTGTTTTCATTGATAAAATGTCAAATCCATTTTTCCTCAAGTGGAGTCTGCTTTGCCTATGACAGTTACTGCTGTGTGATCTCTCTCTGCCCTTATCTAGACCCACAAGCCTTTCATTTATTTTGTCTCCCCTCCTCAGCTGAGGAGGGCAGTGATAGAGCAGCACTAGGTGGGCCCCTGCCATCTGACCAGGGTCAATCCACCATAATATTAAAACACTGCTAGGCTTCAGTACATATTGAAATACTTTTATTCCTGAAGCTTACAGTATGGAATTTCAACAAACATTCCAGAGAGGTAATTGCTAAAAAAGATATCTTTGCATGGTTCACTATGAGAAAAATCTCTTTAAAACAGATGTTTTAATGTATTTAGTCACAAGTATTTACATACATATTTTCCTCAGTCTGTAAAAATAACTCTGCAATCTGTGTGTAATATTAGAATTTTATAAATATAAAAATGAGAGAGAAAGGGATAGTTCACCTTCAGCATTTCAGATGGATTATAAAGAGTGCTTAATATGTTTTGTTCTGTTCTTTCAGAATTAGCTAACATTTTGGATTCGCCATCTGCTCCATTTCCATAGATAAGGCTACTGGAATTTCATTCTTTTTAAAATGAAGGAAGAAAAAAAAAAGAGATTTTATAGACCTTTCAGCAGTCTTTGCAAAGACATCAATCTGACCTGAATTCTTTTCTACCTTACAATTTGTGTTACTTGTATTTCCCTCATAGATCAGTGTTAAAACTCCTCTTGGCTTTCTGGATCAGGCTCTGAATGATTTTCAGGCATAATGTTATACAAAGGCTGCTAAAAATACGAATAATGTATGTCTACTACTTCAACTCTGCAGGCCACATTTGAGATACATAAATACCATTTTTATATGATTTTTCTTAGATTGAGCTATGAACAGTTACTAGTGAGCATATTTTAAGACTTGTTGAATTTTTATATGCTCAAAAGTAGTATTTCTGCAGAGATATAATGAAGATTTCAGTCTTTATATCCTAAATCCTTTATTTTACACATTTTTAGGAGCTTTATGGTCTAGAATATTTCATTGTTCAGTAGGGGCCTGAAGGCACTAGGCATCTTTGCAGTAATTTTAATGAGCTTTGGGTCAACTTTACTATATTCTGGGGAAACAAATTATTCCTGGATGACAACACAAAGTTAGATTTTGAGTAAAAGTAGATATTCAAAGAAGTTAAAGCCAAAAGATATGATTATAATAATTTAATTTTCTGTTCCATATAACACAGACTAGAATATCACACACAAATTACCACATCAAACCATGTGGGAATTATTGAATGCAACTTGTGTAAAAGAGAATTATAAAAGGGATTGTGGAGCAAATGAAGAAAACGGACAGAGAGAGAAATCAAATTGTTATGAGGTGGTAAAAGTGGAACTCCTCAAATGGTCATCCTTAAAAGGAAGGAATTTTATCTGCCTTACACATAAAATTTTTGTTAGCATCTATGGCAGCATCTAGACTATGCACATACACACTCCAAGTTCTACTCTCATCTAGCTCTCCTTAGTATGGGACTAGAAATCATCATAAACATCCCAGAAAGTACCATAACAGTGGTCCAGATTTGTCTGGATGGGAAAATTCTGGGATTTTTGTCTCTTACAGCAGCTCAAATGTTGACATATAAGGGAGAAGCAATGACTTGATACTTTAGAGCACCCCTCACCTTAATATTGTCCAGTTCCTTACAGCATGAGATGTGATGTTGAGGAACCTGGGAAAAGACAAAGACACAAATAGCAGAATCACAACCCTGTTTTTCAGGATAAAAAACTTTGACCTGTTCAGACATCTGCTTGGAAGAGGCGTGTGAGATACACTTCTGGAAGTGAGCCCGGGAGAGCTGGCTAATTTTAAAGGATGATCTCCTTTAAGAATGAACAATTCTGAAGCACACAAAACAACACAAAGGCAGCAGGAGGCCTTCATGGATGAACAAGGAGCTCCTGATAAAACACTAAAGAGACGTATAAGTGGGAGCAAGGTCAGGTCACACAGTCAGCAATCAAGGGCAGTGTCAAAGTTATCACCGCCAAGACATTCTGTGCCTTCACAAAAATTCCACAATACAGCTATACAGCCATGAGACTGCGTCTTCTTATTTTTTCTTTGTTTGAGTATTTTTCTTGTTTACTATGCTATGTTATGCATTAATGCCATAACTGTTCGAAAGCCCTTGCAGAGAGTACAGTCACCACCAGAGCTAGTGTGTCACTGCAGTATTTGCAAGCAGAAAGTCATTTAGGTGGACCGATATCACAGAAAACATTTCTTTTGTCGCTTTCTGACACTTTCTCTTGAATATCTAGATCAGATACTACTGATTAAGCCTGAGGATGCTAAATGACTCAAATCTTCCTAGAAACAAATTGTATTTTAACTTTCATAATGGTCAGCGGTATCAGCTGATGGGCAAGCATCCTCCTCCCCTGTGATAGCCTGTCCATCCCGGATATCCCCTGTGATATCCTGAGTGTGTCTTTCCTCACTCAGGCATGAGGTTTGGCACTTACAAAAACTTGTGGGATAACTCTCAACCTCAGGACATTTGTGATCAGCAGTGACACTGATAGGGAATGCCATTGTTTGACCTGGGCATCTTTCTTGTCTTTCCTGTTGAGCCAGGAAAATAAAGTTTTCATTTATCTTCATGTTTATCCTTGTTAAGGAGAATAATTGCTGATACTCAAACAGCTTTTCAAATAGCCAAGGACATTCTGATTTTTGGATCAATTATCTCATTATAACACAGTATATAACATATAAAGTCCTCTAACTTACCCAATGAAAAAAAAAAATAAATACACTACAAGAGCCTATTTTTCTCTACACAAAACAAAGTGCTTTTTCTGGGACAAAAACACATTAAGCTTACTTATATTAAATAAAAGTAAGTAGTGTTCTGAACTTGGAAAAGAAATGCCCTAGTGTTCCTTTAAAAGTATATGATCCCAATATTAAGGTCTAAGGACCCTCTTGGACATGACTAAAAGCATTTATGTATTTGCAGTTTTGGTCTCAATAGAAATAGTTGCTATTCCATCACATTTAATATGAACTGCTTGGACTACTGTGACTCAGTGATAAGTATAGTCACAAGACAGTTAAATTGAAATTATACCAATTCCAGGTTAGTTTGGATCAAATTGTACATTTTTTCCAATATGATTGCTTTTTTTTCCCCAGTGAAAAAAGTATGTAATTTTGCATTGTTCATAAATTCCATCATGACTTACAGGTTCCCTGCCTTCTCAAAAATATATGCTTCTCCTTTTTTTGCACAACCAGAAGTGCTCCTGAGCCGCATGTGATTTCATGGATGGCAGAGCATTGATTACACAACACAGACAGGGACATAACTTTGAATTACTCTAAAACTTCAGCTGTGTGAAGAAAATGGTTCCTAACTGGCATTCCTTCAAATGCCATCAGGTTTTTTGTTTAATACAATAGCATTTAGTAACAGTTGTACTTACAAGATGTACATAGCACCATCCAAGTTTGAGTTAAACATCGTATTATTGATAGGAGTAACTAATAGCATCAAGCTCACATCAGAGGAGCTGGTGGTGAGTAGGTGACATGGCCTGGGATCCAGGGGCTTGTGAAACCTTGGGAGCAGCTGGAGAGATCAAAGTGACCAGGGCTTCCCCAGATGTCTGTGTGTGTGTGTGTTTTGTGAAGAGAATGGCCTATAGCAGCAACCAGAGCAGGACTGCAGCCTCAGAGTTCATCTGCCCGTGTGCCAGCAGCTGGGAAGGCTGAGATCCGGAGGCAACTACTGGGCAGAGTGTCTGAGCCCAGCTACTTCATGAATTACCCCAGCTAATTCATGAGATATATATATATATGCATGAAAGTATAAAAATATATTAAATATATTTACAAATTTATATAGATAGATACATTTATAGTTTTATTTTTATATCTAATATATTAATAAATATTTGTCTAATATATACATCTTATATGTATGTTTGTGTATATATATTTTTTTTTTCCTCACAAGAGAGGGGAGCAGAATATGATCTTTTGTGCTGTCTGTTTTTCTGAGTGCTCTGTGTCTGCCTGTGGTTTCTGTGCAGCCAGTCATGTATATATTTTCATGTATACATTGAGCATTTGTGTGCTCTGCATGCTTAGCCTTTCTACAGCTTCAACCTGGCTGCACAGAGAAAATGAAGGTCTACAGGACAGCAAGTTTTGAAAATATATTTATACAAACATTGAAACTTAAAATTACTTTAATGAAGCATTTGTAGCATCATTCATTGTGCCTCAATTGATGTTGCAAATATAGAAATTATGTAATTATGAGTATGCAAAATAGACCATTAGCATTATGTAGGAGCACTGATTTAAGCTCTATTTATTTGAAACTTTCTGTAGTTCAGTAAGTTTTTAAAAGTAAGAAAGAATATAAATTCTACAACTAATTCTTAGTTTCTGTTAAAGTCAAACTGTGAATTCCTATTACAATTTTCACGTTATATCACTGAACAGTAAAATCAGTAAGAAATTACAAAATAAGCTCCATATAATCTAATTGTAATTTGATGACCAATGTCTTTAAGATGCATGTGTGAGCTGAAAGATAAGATTGATGAGAAGATGAAAGGAGAGAATTACTCTATTGCTTAAAATGTGTCTGAGAGGCCCATTGACAATTTTTTGCCTGCCATGTTGAAGCTGATGAAGTCCCTGATCCTCTAAAACAGATCAAAGTGACAATTCACTTTTTACAGCTATACATCTGACTATACCAGGAAAGAACATTTTAGTCTTTTTTTCTTTTTTTTTTTTGCAACTACTACTCCAATAACTTTTGGAGAAAACTGTTTTCTGATGAATTTAGCACAGGTGTTTGAATTATTTTAAAATATTAATGAACTCAAAACTATGCTATAATTTAGTTTAAATATGGATTCTGGGTCAAGGACCCCATGGACAAGGTGGAAAGGAGGGTAGCCACAAGTGACAGTATATCAGAAAGGCTTACAGACACAGCAATATAGAAATTGCTGTAGTGACAGGGACACAGGTAAGTCACTGCAGGCGAGCCTTGAATTATGCAGGTGGGAGCATATGACAGTAAAAAAAAAAGTAGGAAAGCATGAAAGGTTTTTGGGTTTCCTAATAAGAATTGTTTAGCATTTAAAAATTGGGAACAGTTCAAGGGTAATAATTCAGGATGAAATAAGAGTAATTTTTTTGAAAATGGGCTGAATTTTTACCTCTTTAACATCTAACTCCTTGAGAAGGTGTAAGAAAAAAAAGCTCCTCGAAACATTCTTGGCGTAATTTTGCCCAGAGCAACCTGGAATTTTGTTCATACCTTGGTTAAAATGCATTTATAAGTGACATGTTACCCTGTTCTGAAAAAGGAAAAGAAAGAAGAAGGGAAAGGGAAAGGGAAAGGGAAAGGGAAATGGGAAGGAGAAGGAGAAGGGGAAGGAAAGGGAAAGGGAAAGTATTGAGGCATGTTTCATGTAGATTCTTGGTATACGTTTGTTGCAGGATTTAAAAATAAAATATATTTCTAGGACTGAAATCTCAAATTGGCTGAGTTTGTATTTTCCACTCTTATGTCTAGAGAACTAAAAAATAATAAAAAATTACTTTATATACCTCTTCATATTATATACATTTTGGTTTTACAAATCATTCCTGTAATTGCCTTTTAAAAATGGAAATTTCTATAATGAACTGAAATAGTTTTCAGTGTTGCTGGCATTGTAAAGAAAGTTCTAAGTGTGTCCAAACAAACTGTACATTCATTCTAAGTTATTTGTAGATATTTTTAAAAAAGAATATACAATGTTCATTGGTTGAGGCAAAGAAAATCATCCTGGAAATGCATAAGATTTACTGTTTTCCTCGAGACGTTCTAAGTCTTCACTAGACATTGACACCATTCCTGCTGGTTTAAATAGTCTTTTGCATTAAATCCTGCCTTGTGTTAGCTCACTTTGTACTGACACATGGATTCAGCAAGGAGATGTAAATGACTAGGAGATACTTTTTGTACTACCTTATATCCAACAATATTTAACCCTAGCTTTTCTCTAAGAAATAGTATCTTGAGCAATGTAGTGAATCAAATATGTTCTAGGTCAGAGTTTTATTACTGTCTGAGGCAGCAGTGTCACCTACTAAGTGAGTAACACATCTTCCTGTACTCTTTACATTTTTGCTGCCATCAGAGCTCTGACCCATGGCTTTTCTGTCCAATACTGACGAGACACTGTTCAAAACCTTGAAATTTCTTGCTTTTAAACCAATGCTGAACAACATATCTATTTCGTTGATTAAAAAACCTTAATGAATGAGAGGGACATAACACTTTGCTGAGCTGATAAAGGAAAGGGGATGTTTTTTCTCACAGCACAAATCCCACTGCTGATATTGCAACAAAAACTTGATATCCACAGTAATTTTTTTATTATTAAATTTTTAATTCCAGCTGTTTTGTCATTGACAGTGCTACTGGTCTTTCATTTATAAGTGATAAAAACATGTTGACAATAGTTGCCCTGATGATCTAGGTGGCTGGCTGGAGAGCATGTCAGCACACGTGTTGTGTTTGTCTCATAGCAGCAAGATGCCAAGGCAACTGCTGTCCTAATTCTTCTGGAGATCCCCAGTTCCTCTCCTGCTTATCTGAATCCTCTGTGGATCCAGATCACTCAGTATTTTCTTTTTCTCTAAAAAACTGCTTGTCCAATCTTACAACTTGCTCTATGATAAGTTTGGATATAGAAAAGTCCCAACAGTTCTCTTTTTCCCCATCTTTATTACACAAACTTCTTTAAAAACCTCTCAGATAGGGGATATTTTCACTGTTCTTCACAGTAAACCTTCACCGTTAAAATGAAGTCATTCAAAGGATCCAAACTGACATTTCTGGAAAGTGATATCTTCAGTTCCCCTGAATAATATATGGAGCACTTTGGATTGTGTTCTCTGTCAGTATGAAACATCCTTGTCCAGGTGAGAATGTCTTCATCAGGCAGTTCAGTCAGGAAGACTAACAAAAATGTTAGTCAGAAGAGAATCCTGGAGGTTTTTCAGACCAGACTCTTAGTTGAATTTATTGCTAGCACTAGGTGAAGTCAGTCTGTTTTCCTTAGCCAAGGTTTGAAGACTTGCAAAGATAGACATAACCTATTCCCGAGAGGCATTACCCTAGTGATTTCCATTTAACTAAAAACTCTTTACTAAAATAGAAAGATTTATCCTAGAAAAGACAGCAGGACTAGAGCTTCTTTGTGATGATGGTTTTTTAATAGCTATGTGTGTCAAATTGTTTCATATAAACTATACATCTCCAGCACAGACAGTGTATTCTTCATTTAAAGCTAATTACAGGGGAAAGAGATATTTCTATATTACTTTATCATACTTCAATGGCTAGATGACACAATTCTATTTACCTCCAATGGAAAAATGTTTAATTTATTAACTTAGCAGGACTGAATGTTTATACTAAGCTTGTAATAATAACTGTTATTCAAATTACTACAGATTTCCCACACTGTGTAAGAATTAACTTGGGGATTTATCTGGTATCTGGATGTTTCTACATAATTTTTTTGTCTGTCTGATGAATTATATTACTTATTCAAGAAACAGATGGGATGCCAGTAGGAGTTAGGGGTCAAAATCCTACATTCAACACTTCTTCATTTTTTTGATATTGTACTGAAGTCTGCTGTTGTCTTAGGACTACAGAAGGATCAAGTCTTTGTCTCCGAAAAAAAAGTAGTCCTCTAATGCTGGTATATATTTCTGGATTATTTAACTTGCAAAATTTCATGGGAAAGAGCTTACATGATGAAATAGAATAGAATAAATTTCTTTCTGAAATCTGTTCCTGTGACTGAGGTCTTCAAACATGACACAAACATTGATTTTATGAAGTGCTACAGGCAATTTATATTCAATATTCTACAAGAAAATACTTTCTAAAAAAAAATTTGGAAACTTTCTTCACCTCTTTTGCTCCCATGTTAAGGAAAACCACTAAAACCAGCATAGGAGCTTGCTTGCAATGTATAACCTTTCTGTCTGTTCTATGAAAAAGCCTAAATTATACAGGGATGAATAAAATAGCTAACATGAGAAAAAGATGCAGAAACCCAAGGACCCTCTACCACCAGATTTTAATAAGAATGAAGAAAGAGAAGCTATGTGAGCACATGGATTTCTGTTGACATTTCCAGTGACAAAACTGTGATTTCCATGGGTGTAGAAGACATCAGGAATATTCTGGTTAAAGGAAGGGAGGGGTTGCAATAGTTAGTAGAATAACATATTGTCATGCAAAAAAGATTGCTACAGGAAAATGGTGGTTTGAGTAAAGTTCAAGTGTTTGTATCACTTCTGAAACAATTTTAAAAATTTTTATTACTCTTGGGAGACTCATGACACACCTAATAGCATATAATGATTATGTATGTTAGTAATAAATTGGAATAGATTTAAAAAGTATTTCAGGGAAAGAGTGATACCCAAAATAAAGCTGAACAAGTGAAGCCATTCCTCTAAAAGCAGAAAATCCCTGCCCTATGTGCTCTTTTGTTTGATCTGACAGCAATAATTTTAGATGGAATTAATTGCACGTGAAAATCATTGACAGGATGTGCAAATGGGCCTGATCAACTTGGTCTGTGACTCCCTGGCTTATCAGTGTTGATTGAAAAATACTTATGTACTACAGAAAAATACGATACGCTCATATCTGCAACTTAGTAGTCAGAAAAGTCCATTTTCTGACCATTTTTCTGGGTCATTTTATTCATTTGATACATGATGCATTCACTCCTCCATCTCCTGTTCCAAACATGAATTAGAATTTTTGAACCTAATTCTGCAAGGTACATAAACATTTTAAAAGAAGTACAAAGTGGGCACTTTGGTGTCTGAAATAGAACGATTAAAGGCTGATGTGCAAAAATAACTCCACAAACCTGTGTTCCAAATTACTCTTAGATGTACACAGTGGAGGACTTACATAAAATGCCTGAGACACTTTAAGGGCTCCTTGGTATAAGACAAACATCTCTTTTTCCTACCTTGCCCTTTCTGCCTCTAGTCCTGGTCTTGCCATTCCATGTGTGCCCTTTTACTGATTCCAACATTCATTTTGCATTGAATCCATGAAGCAAAATAATCAGACAGAATACTTCTCTCTCTTTTTTTTTTTTTTTTAAACTATGTTAATTCTGTGTCTGTTTAGTCACACTCAAGTTGTAGTGGCAGCACAAAGGACTGAAAGGCAAATGTACAGCATATGGAAGGAGTAAAAAAGGAGGCGCAAATTTATACTGGAAGTGGCATTAATTGTAATTCTATTCCAAAATTCACTGGATGTCTTGTGTTCAACTTGAAATAACCTTTAGTAACTCAATGTCATCTCCTAGGCATGTACAGGTGCTGTTTCCTAGTTTGATAGGAAGAATTAAAAGCAGAAAGGGGTAGCTATCTGCCATCTTTCAATTAAAATAAAAAAGGAAAAGGAAAAAAAAAAAAAGGCAAGGTACTTCAGTACATGAAGTAATACCTATGGAGCAGCTAAATGTCTGCTTATAGATGTCCCATCCAAAGACATCCAAAACCAATTTTTGGAAATGAAAATAATCTCCAATTTTTTTGACAGAGCAGACTTCCCACAGTTTAATTACCTACAGGCTTGTTAAATGGAGTTTATTTTATTGAGGGAAAAGATCACATTTTTAAGAATAGGTATCCAAAGTATAAAATGGGATGTGTTTATGCTGCAGTTTCTGTAGTGACAGTACTCTTGCTGTTTTTAGCAGACCTTTGATCAGATACAGAGATGATATTTGTGATAATGAAGACAGAATGTACAAAAACCCAATCAATAAGGGATAGTCTGGGGTAGTAACAGGTGAGAGTCACACTGATGCTGGAGAGAATGATGAGGAGAGGAAGGAAATGAAATACGAAAAAGGGAGGTAGAAGAACCAGAAATTATAGGGGAATATTTTTTTTTGGACATCAACCATGGCTGAAGCTGGTGAGGTTCCACTAGTCTTGCTGGTTTCTGTTAGTGATGTAACAGTCATTTTCTGTCTCTGGCAGGCTGACCCTGCCTGGATGCCAGGTGCGCACCGAAGCCTCTCTCTCTGACCCCTTCAGATGGAGATTTTTGGGGCTGGTCTATATCTGGCAAACAAAAAATGAGAGATCACAGTTAATTATACAGTCATGTAACAGATCCATTTGTGAAAGTTTGCTTTACTACTGCATCTGTTCTGCATTACAGACATTAACAAATTACAGGGTGAAGAAATAAGGGAAATTGACTGTAATTATCATGGCAATGATAGCATCCACTTAGGAAACACTAAAATAGTTCTTTTCTGTTTTGATTACCATACTTTTAGATTCAAACTTTTTTTTTAATGAATCCACCGTAAACCAGGGACATGTTTTCCTTTAAATTTCTATTTCATTTGGGAAAATAAAGAATGTCCAATAATACACTTTTCTTTCAGAACAACTCGTCATTTACAGTGAGTTCTGCAAATTTTTTTTTTTTCATGTCAAGCAAGAGAAATTTTTCTCTCTAAAGTAAAACAGACTCTGAACAATTGTAAAAACCCCAAAAATTTGAGAGTCATAAGCACTCTCTCTAGTCTATGAAATGTAGAGTTGTTAATTTTATGTTAATATGCAGATAAATAACAGGAATTATAAAATGATACTGATAATACATTTATTAACTTTTTTCAAAAAGTCCATAACAAAAATTATTAAAATTTGAAAATTCTCTTTTCTCTCTTTCTCTTAAAAACTGTTTTACTTTTGTTATTTTTATAGTAATTTGTTACTTTGGTAGTAATAATAGTAATCATTGGCCATGATTGCCATCTCAAGAGAGAATGAAGACAATGAGAAAAAAAGTAATTTTTTTTTTCAGATATGAATGATAAGCCTTCATATTATTAATTTAAAAAAGAAAATGATGGAGAGAAAAACCCTTTCAGAATCTTCAAGGCAGTTAAGGGAATTTGTACTAGCGGTCTGATACTACAGTGGGAATCAGACCAAATTTCCTCCTAAACTAATGATTGGCAGACAGATAGATGCACAAATAGATTAAAAAAATTAATTAGTACTGAGGTTCAGTTCTTTTATATTTCTCCTTGCATTTTTTCATCCCAGCATGCATAGATATATTTCTTCTTGATTTAGTCATGCATTCTAGATGTTCGTATATGAACATTAGTGCTATATGTGTCTGTCTGTATGTTCAGTCATTTCTTGAACAAACTGTGAGCTCACTGAAGATAGTCACAGTGAATATACTTCCCGACAGACATTGAGTTAAAATTATCCTCAGAAATATGCAGACAATATTGCAGGATGTTTAGTTAATTATGGATATTGCAGTAAGACCATAGGTGGGTTGGTGAACACAGACACTACTTTCCTTTGATAACTGTCTATAAATTTCTCATTCATACATACGTACATATTCATACTTGTCTTTAAAACTGTGGGTGGTATTTTTCCTAATGACAGGAATTATTTATTTAAATTTCACGCTGCAAAGTATCATAAAGAAAACCATGATGACATAGAACCTGAAGATTATTTTTTATGAAAATGCCACTGCCAAATATTTTCAGATTAGTTTTTATAGGTCTTATGTTTTAGTGCTTCTCATTGTTATATATGCCCTCATTTTAATATTTTTCATGAAAGGTTCAACAACAGAATGTTTATAAAACTCTTATCGGTTAAGACTATTTTTTTACTCTTGAAGTAAAAAGAAAGCACCATCAGTAAGATGAAGTATGCTATTTTTTAGAATTTATGAAATGCATTAGCTTTAATTAATACGGTTAAATATTTGTATTTTGCTATCCTTAAACAGCACAGAATTTCTAGCAAGACTTGTGTAACATTTTAAGTGTATATACATTACTATATAAGGAACAATAAGTTTCATTATAAAATTATGTTTTTTCATATATGAAAACTACATTATGTATCAAATTATACTATACATTATAAATTTCCTTATCCTTATATTTATTTACATGTTTATCTATAAAATTGAAAAATTAGTTTTATTCAAAATTATTTATATTTAATACAGAACAAGGTATGAAAATGAGAAATTTCAGGAGTGATCATGGAAGAAAGAGAAAATGTATTTGTGACAAAGTGAGTTGGCTTCACTGTCTCATAAGAAGAAGATTTACCTTGGAAAAATATGGGAACAACTGTATTGTATTGTGATCCATAAAGTACAGCTGGTCTAGGTAGAGAAAGCCTCTTCTGCCAGATTTCAACAGAGTTGTCCTGCCTAGGACAAATTGCTTGTATCATTTATGTGCTTCTTCCAAATCTGTGCCAAGAGCAGCGTGGCTTTAATGGAACGAGAAATCTTAGCCAAGGTTTGCTGAATATTAAAAGCAGCAAGTTGTTTTGTCAATAAGCAACCAAAGAAGAATAATAGATATAACACTACGTCCAGCAAAAGTCTTTCTGAAAACTGAGAGTGAGGTAACAACTCGCATTTTCTATCTGCTAGCCTGTTTCCAGGAATTAAGAATGGATGAAGAAATATTTGAGAAGAAATGCAGTTTAAACTTCTAGGCAATGTATTCAAGTGCACTTGTTTTGCTCTGAAGGAAAGACTAAACAGAAAAAGTGGGGGTTAAAAGCAGAACAACATTTCTGTCCTGTTCTGGGTCTGTGCTGATCCGAAAGGCGGTTTGCCTGTTTGAGGAATACAGCAACACATATGAAAACTGCAGTTCACAGCAGTCAGTGAGCACAGGTTCATAACCAGAGGTTTACCATGTTTTATTTTCCAAATCACCTTATTTTGGAAATAAAATATACTTGGGTGTTTTCTGCTGGGGTTCAAGCATAGGTCTGCTTCCTTTTCCTCACAGTCAGTCAGAGCTTGTACTCTCCTCTGGGTAAGAAATTATGTGACCTTGATCACAAACTTTCCATGCAGGTTGATTCACTGCCGTGCCTTGAATAAGCTGACAGCCGGACAACTGCCACAGCTTTTCATTGTCTTCTAATTATGAAAACTGAAAGGTTATAATTAAGTTCAAGCATAGTAAGACAGCTTTTAGAGATCTTGCCATGTTATACCTCACAGCTCTATTAAAATAAGATGTAGAAATAATGTAGTTTTGTGTATATTATATGGCTGAAAGTTAAAGTGTTCTGCACTACTCTGTCTTCATCTCTTTCACAATAGACCAGGAAAATTTTACCCTTCAGTGTAAAAATTCATGTATAACAACATTCAGATGCTCAGAGCACAATATAGCAGCAGAGTCTAAATTATGCTTTCCAAAACAAAAGGACATTCTTTCGAGGAGCAAGTTATCTACTAACACAAGAAAATAGATACATTTGGATGTATTCTGCTGCTATTATTGAAGGATTTATGTGACTGAATTATGCAGGAAAATCCAATTCAAAAGCAACATGAAGAAACATTTCATCTCATAGTTGTAAAGAAAATGCCAGTTTTCATAGTCTTTAAACTGACTGACCTGATCTGTTCTCTTTAGAACCAGACTCTTGAATCTACTGAGTGACCTGTGGGAAGTAGAACATTAGAGTTCAAAGAAACATAATATGGCAACATTGTCCTACTAGCCTCAGGCATGTTTCTGCTGCTTTCGTGCTTGCACGACAACTATGTTAGGATGCTACTCAGCTGGGTTAGGATGCTACGTTTATCTTCCTTTTTCTTTTTTTTTAGCTAGAGTTAAAAAATTCAGTGGGACAGAGACAGTACATCTGACAATAAAGAGCAGGAGAGGTCCAAGGAGGAGGCAGATATTGCATGAAATCTGCGAGCACTAGGTGGAAATCTGGAGCAGCCTGGAGGTTTGAGCAACTAGTGAAAGATATTAATGAAGAACAGACTTGGGTCTGACTTGGACCTAGGAACAACTCTTTAGGAGCTGTAGGACAGCCGCAGAGGTGGGAATAAATTGCTGAAGCAGCAACCAATAGTGAAGGATCAATGGAAAGATAGAAGTGGGAAATGAGACATCAACCAGAGGGGATGTCAAGAAAGAGAAGTCAATGGCAGGTAGATGCCAGCTGTGACAAAACAGACAGCTTCTTCCAGGAATAAGCACAAATCCAATGAAAAGTGTTGATTGTTTTTGGCAGTCTTTGGGTAAAGTGAAAGTCTCTGCAATAAAGCTTTGTAACTGTTATTACTTCCACATTCAGGGAAGATAGGCAGCATTCAAGTCCAGAATGTTGAAGACATGCTTCTTCAGCTGCATTAGATTCCGTATGCTGATATCACTTCCAAAAATGACCAAAAGACAGACAAGGAATATTTGGCTGACAAAGTGTCTTTTAACAGACACAAATGTCACTTGCATACCTGTTTAGTAAATTCAAAGTAGAGTGCCTAATAAGTACACTACATACAAGGGATTTCATAGCACCTCTTGTACTCGTACAGCTATTGCAATTAATTCATTTTCTTGGCAGAAGAAATATTCCATCATTCAGTTTCATGGTCTTGCTATCTTCTCCACAGTTTGGCTGCAAAACTAATTCAGATCTAGTTACAAAGAGAGACTGTGTGCAGATGTTGGGTCAGAAGGGGTGTTTTTGCTGCACAGCATAAAAATTCACTTTGTTCCATCAAACCAAAGGTAATTATGAGTTGGATTTTTTTTTGTTTGTTTGCTGGTGGGTTTTTTCTTTCCCCAGGTATGGCTTATGAGAGATGGAGTCATAGGATAACAGGCTGGTGTCAGAGAAGCCAGTAGGTTTCTTTACTGATAATATGATTTTGCCTTTTACCACTTTCAGTGAGATTTCATTGATTATTTTTTCTATGTCTGAGAAACTTCTTAAGGTCACAATGCTCAGGATGAAAACATATCTTAAGTTCTTTCGACTTTCACATAAAAATAATTCTGCCAAATTCTGTTTCTCAAGGTTGTAGAGGAAAGGTGAAAACACAGATATTAAAATACGATTTTGCATAAATGTTCCTTTTTATCAAATTCTGTGTCCAACATTCTCTTATTCTGAACTCTGAGGTTCATAGTGCAGATTCAAACTTGAATCAAGTCATTTTTATGGTACAGTTTTACATCATTAAGTGATGCATACTTTAAAAATATCACCAGGTTCATTTTCTCAGCACCTTTATCTGCTCGATCCTGAAATTGTCCAAAGTACTTTCAGAGCATGCACAGAAACATTTCTGTAGAGGTCTTCAAGAGTTCTGTCCTCTATGTTGCTTTTCCAGAATCAAAGACTAATCAGGTAAGAGGCAAATGGTGCCTTAGGATAGAAAACACAAAAGTAATGAGGTCAGTGTACAGTGTCAGATGTTATTAAGAGTTTTCTCTATATAAAAGATCATCTTAAGGATTTTAAAGCCACAGTTTCTCCCCAAACTTCTAAAATGTGATTTTTCTCTTTGGAAGTTAACTAGAAGTGGTTCCAGCTGTGGTTGCTGCTCATGTTTTGTTTCTCTTCACATAGAGCTAGCTACTTGTTTGACAGGTGACTGCTGCAAAGAGGGATACACAGCAAGAGTACTAATGGCTCATTCACAAACAGTTGTGTGAAGCTAGAGACTTTTATCAAGCATTTGAATTTAGGCAATATATACTAGCAGTGTACACCTGTCAAGTGTTAACAGGTACTAGATACAGATGATACACTATAGTTGTGCTGTCACTGCTGCCAGCTGTAACTGTATAATTAATTTACTAATATATGTACTTTCAGCTTTGTTGTTTTTTACTGTGAAAAAATAAAACCAATCCAGTCATAATTTTCAGTTCCCTCTTGTATACAACAACAAAAAAAAAAGTGTATGTAAAAAGTCACCACTAGTGGCCCTTTGGATGAAAAAGACTAATAATTTGGGATTTTCCTAATGCTTCAGAGAATGTATTTCTCGACTATATTCATTGTCACTTTTTCTCCTCAGTAGATATCTCAAACATTCAGCCTCAGAAAAAATGGAAAAGAAACAGTACTCCATGCTATTACAAGTGAAAATATTAAGTCCTAAAAAAATATTTAAAACATAATATTTACCAAAAAGGAAGTTCTAAAGAAGTTGGTTGAGGTAGTTTAGTTCTTTCTTAGTCCTAGCACATGAGAAAGAATCAATTTGAAGTGGATATTCATCTATATATCTCAAAGAGATTTTGAATTCGTCGATGGCTTATACTAATGCAGAACCTGTACGGCTGTATGTCAGAATAAATGAGATATTCTTTACTTCTCCCTTAATCTGGGGATATGAGAGCTGTACCTCTCTTTAGAACAATGGAAGATTGGGCTCCTAAGGAGAAATTATATTTCCTGAAGTTCTTGACTGGATCAATCTTTAGTGTTTCTCCCTATATAATCCAATAATATTTGTTGTGGATATATGATTGTATCCACACATCTCTTTAAAGAAAGTTTCTTGCTGTTACAGAGAATTTTTAAGACATGATACCTAAAAATTCATGCTCACAAAAGAAAACAGAAACAAATGCATTATTATTTTAATATCAGTTACATGTAAGGTGCGTTCTTAGTCCTCCAGTAGGAATACATCACTTACTAACAAAGTAGATAAGGGTCCATTGGGGAAAATAAACTCTAAAAATGTGTTAGGGAAATGGTCTTTATACTCTTTAACATATAATCATGCAGTCCAGTAAATCATCATCAATGAAAAAAGTGGGCAAAATATATTTCTGCCCCTTGTCCATCTTTGGCCTTCTGTTAATGTCCATATTTGCAAAACAAGATGCAGGAATGTGTCTGGATACAACCATATAAGGAGCAGATGACACTAAATATAATTGAGACATTCAATATATTGTTGAAAGCTCCTGGCTAAGAAAGTGTAACCACGACTGAGAACGGAAAGATTCTGGAAAATTAATCAACTAGAATGTAAACAGAAGTGCTATACAACTCCCAGAAGCAGATACCAAACAAAGACACAACCATTTAAAATTGCATAATATACATCAGTGTACAGTTATCAGCTTACCATGACAGTCACAGATTCCTAGTTTAATTTGGATAAAAAGATTGGGAAATAAATGTTGTTTTCAATTGGCAGGTAAGGCTGTTTTCAGTTCAGATAAATTGTTCCACCAAATAACTTATATTGGCAGGCTTATGAGGAAAGAAAATATGTTTGTGAGCTGAGAGTACAATTGGGAAATGATTTTATTTATTTAGATATTTTCATATCAGGTGGCAAAGCCGTAAGTTTTGAGGGCTCATTGTGCTACTAGCAGCAACCTAGATTATAGCATGTCTGAGTTGCCTAGGCTGTAGTATATATTTTTTTCAAAAGTATGAATTGTACAAATAATAGAAAACACCTTGTTGCTTTTGAGCTGCTGCAAAGGTTATATAAGATTTTGATATGTTTCACCCAATCATTTTCCAGACAAATGAAAATAGTAGCATTGTTGCTCCCTCTTTCTGTTTTCCTCTCTTTCTTTCTCCATTTATCTATAAAAACCACATTTATTGACCATGTTTATCAAATAGAAAAACAGAATAAAAATGTAAGTAGTTAAATTCTAGAAATAATCCACAAAGTGCTAGAATTAATTTTGCATGGTTGCTCATAATTTAGTCTCATTATTTTCACATTATGAGGTAGCCCTGTAACTGCCTAATTGTGTTTTTAGTGGGAATATTTCCTGCCTTGGTGATATAATTGTTTAAATCTTTTTGTTACTATTTTTAAAAGGAAATTGAGAAATCAAAGATCTGTTGTAATGTCATCTACCTTTTGTTGCAAAACGAGATTTTTGACCTCCGTGTAAACCAGAATGGAAGGCAGCTAAAATGCATCAGAGATCACTTTCAAAACCAGCCACCAAGAGCTGTAGCTAGATAAACCTCTCACAGTTATTTCAAGATTATGGCATGATACATGGCACGGAGGACTTATCCACATTAGACTGTTTTTCTGTTATGTAAAGAGGACAGAAGGAAGGAAGGAAGGAAGGA
>VZTE01000542.1:97056-109312 GCA_013397775.1 Eulacestoma nigropectus
AATAAACATGAAAGAAAGAAAGATAAAAGAAAGAAAGAAAGATAAAAAAGAAAAAGAAAAAGAAAAAAGAAAGAAAAGAAAAAGAAAAGGAAAACGAAAAAAAGAAAAAGAAAAAGAAAAAGAAAAAGAGAAAGAAAAAGAAAAAGAAAAAGGAAAAGGAAAAGGAAAAGGAAAAGGAAAAGGAAAAAAAAAAGAAAAAATAGATAGTGGAGAGGAAAGTTATTACCCTATGTGGATCCAATGACAAGACTTGATTGTTGCAATTTTAATTTCAGTTGTTGAAAGTGATGGTTTTTTTCTTAATCCATCAGGAGTGGGGGAAGCCCATGAAGAACAACTTTCAATGAGTTAGTATTCTTACAAGTTCAGGTGGGAATGGCCAGATACCTCCCCTGTGGAGGAGAGAATGTTAAACTGTCTGTTGCAATACTGTGGATCATGTGCAGTTCTTTGGTGGAAGGTCCCAGAAATGAGTCTAAGGGTGCTTCAGGGGACTCTGATGGTTTATGACACCTTCTAACACATGACAGCTGCCTGTCACTTCAGCATAGTTGTTCCAGTTATGCCCCATCAGAAGGGATGAATACCTTCAGGCCTACATGTGAATGTCCTGATACCTCCCCCAGAGGGAAGTTTTACAGATGAACCAGTTGTGTAAGTGAGGACACTGACGTGATAAAAAGCATTATCCCTCCTCCACAGGACTTATTTTTTATTTTCCTTTTCCCCTATCTGTCTCAAAACCCATTTGTTGATAAACAAAGGTTGGTTTTTCATGGTCATCCTCTGGTGGTGAGTGCACAACCCACCTGCCTTATGCAGGTCAGAGGTTTTGTCACCGCACACTCAAAATCTCTCCTCCTTCACTTTGTTTGGGGATGCAAACCTGGCCTCAGCAAAGTACAGGCTGCTTTTGCAGATGGCCAATTTTTTCAGTTGTTAACCCTTAACATTTCGGTCTCTCACAGCTTGTTATACAAACATTAAAAAAAAATTATATAATATAAAGGTTTCAGAGACATCAGAAAATAAAATGCTTATTAGGCTTTTTTTTTGTTTGTTTTGACTTGGGTTTTTTTGGGTGTTTTTTTGTTTTTGTTTATTTTGGTAAAGATAATCTAGCCAACTGGTCTGTGTAGAACAGTCTAACATACATAACACTGGTAATGCAAACATCCTTAGAAAAATAGAAAAGTTGCCTGAAATCCATGAGAGCCAGCCAGATTTGATCCAGAGAGAATATCTAATAATTTAAAGTTACTGGATTGTTCTAGACCTGGACAAAAATGCATTAAAAGAAACATCTTAAAACCATGCTATTTCAATCTCTATATGAAAAGCAAAAATGTACTGATTTCAACAAAATTTGTAACTCTGAACTGTCAAAACAAATTGTTTAGAGATGTTGCTTGGATAACATGAAGAGCTACAGCTATACTTGAACATATTGACTCATCTAGGATTAGTATCATAAAATCAGTTTAACAGAATATATAAATATAAGTTCTTTAATGCAGTGTTTCCTGTTCTATAAAAAGAACACTTGCTAGTTGTAAATTTTTCCAAAATTTTTCCATTTTGTTACTTAATGATTTTTTCACTCATAAAATTTACACTCATTGAGAACAGGTACACTTTCCTTGGCAGATCTCCAAAGTAACTTCTAGTACAGTTACTCTAATAGCAAGAATTCCAGGACACATGTAAGCATGTTCTGAATTATGATTTGAGTCATTTATTTTTTCTCATTACCTTCATCACATCAAAATATGGACAATGAAAAATGAAGGTAAAAAGCTTTCAGCAGCTTTTCACACAATGAGAAGTGAAAAATATTGACAATAAATTGGAAAAAGAAGCAGATCTGACATACTTCTTGGAATAACACAGAAGGAGAGAAAAACATGTCTTAACTGTGCAGCAATGGGAGGGACAATGGAAGAGGTTTTGACAGAAGTATTTGACAACACTTTCCACATGAGAGTAAGTGCTTTTAGCAGTGTGCTGAGTGGAAAAAGGATTCAAAAAACCACTTCTTGGTCTAAAGACTGTTGTGTGTAACTGTCACTCTAAATTACCTCTATTTGCTTTACATGGAGCAGCTGGAAGTAAGATAACAGGTACATGTTAGGACATGGGATGTTTCTAAACTTTATTCTAAACTTATTTTCAAACAACTTCCATGCAGTGCAGTGCAAGTTCCATGCAGGATTCCTCTCCGTCCTGCTGATGTTGTTCTATTCTCCATTATCTGCAAATATAAACAAGGGAAGATGTTTAGGGACGGAGGAAGTACCTTTCAATTGTTTCATTTCTCTTATAAAAGATATCCATTTCCCAGACAACCTTATTCTTAAGCTCATTGCAGTTAATATATTCCTTTACTAAATCTCTGTTCTTCTCTTTCCTGATGATTTATTCCTGAAAGGGTTGAGTTGGTCACGGGTAAGCTATCTTCCAATAAGTGTAACTCTGAAAGAGTCTAAGTGAATGCACCTGGAATTTTAGGAAAGATGGCACTCTCATCAGCCACCAAGGCATCTGCAGCACAAAAAAGATCCCAGACAAAGAGATCAGAGCTCACAAATATACCCTGAAATCCCAAAGCTTTAACAGTGGCTAAATTCTCCATCTAATACAGGAAATTGGCTAATCTGTGTCACCTTCGTGAACAAATATAGTGAGTGATTTTGTGGTTTTGTCAAGTGTTGTATAGGCATTCATGCATACATCTACACACATATATGTGTGTATGTGTGCATATTTATACACATGCATGCATTTAAACACAGACATACCTGTGTAAGTTTTCTCTGTAATTTTAAAATATGCCTTTTGTCAGGTATGGCCTGTTGTGCAGAATCTGTCATTCATTTTCTATATATAAAAGGTCACAGACATTTAAATTAATTCCATTGATTTATCTTCAAAAGCATATAGTCTCTTGAAGAGCTGAATGTAATAAATATTTATACCTGCTGGAATTATGATTTAGGATCTTTCACTTAAGAATGAAAGAGAAGGTCAAAATTTAACATCTCAGAAACTGTGAGAAAAGTTGGCCTAAATAAACTATAATGAAAAAAAAAAGAAAGAAATCTTGATGCAGTATCACTATTTACCAGTGCATCTGGGATACTATATTACAGTAAAATATATTGAATTCAGAGAATTTAACTATATGGACATTGGAATTAGGCTCTTCTAATATTTTTTTCTATTTTTTTTTTTTCAAGGTGAATTGCATTTTTTCTAAGGCTGACGCAAGCAGTTACAAAATGGAGAAACAGAACAATTGAGAATCTGGTCAGAAGGAATAAAAGGATTTTATAATATATTTTAATAAAACCTATGTGGAACTGTTATACAAGATAATGCAAGAAGCTACACAGAACTAAGGGAATATGGAAATTAATTATCTACGCAGTAGAAACAAGAATGGACTGCATAATAATACTAGAACTTCAGTATGGCTGTTGTCTCAATTTACTTCAGTTCATATGCGGCTTTAGCGGGATCATTAGTCCCAGTATGAATACAGAACTGACCTGATATGATATTAAAGTCATGATAATAAAGTCCCTGGAAAAAATGCAAAAGTATTGAGAAGCCAAAACAACAAACAAGTCAAACGGAGAAACTCAATGTTTACAAAGCAGTATGGTAAAAGCCAGTTTACTCAGATACTCTCTCTAGGAAATTTGAAAAAAATAGAGATCTGTGTTTCAGTTTCTAAGTGGTTCTGATTTTAGTCTTGAAATAATATGAAGCTCATAAAACATCAAAATCATGTGTAAAGTTCCTTAGCCTTTAAACTTCTTAATCCATTCTAACCATCTTTTTTCTACTTCCTGATCTGAAAGAAAAGTTTTGAATTATTGATTCAGAATTGTCCAAATGCTTTACTTGGAGACAGCGCAGCATTAAAGTAAAATTACTTTTTACTTTCAGACCCTTCTGAGAGTGGCATCTTCATGGTTTATGCTTTGCAGAAAGGAAGTTGCCGACCAAATTGCTGCCATTTCTACTCTTCTGCAGTCTTTTGTCTCAACCACTATCTCTTTATAAGTCATTATCTTGTTCATAGGCACAAAGAAGGTTTTGGCTGTCCCATAATTTAAATTCCAGATCAATTAGATGTACTGACCCAAACCATCTTGATTAAATTCTGCCAAACTAAAATCTGAGTGTTTTACCAAGCAAGTATGTATGAGAAGAAAAATAGTTAAGATTGGGGAAAACACAGTTTACAGAAGCTATGCATTTTTTTTTTTTAAGCATCCTCTTTTGAAAAGAAACTTTCAATGTTCCAATTGTAAAAAACAGTAGAACAAGACCTCTGCTATCATTTTTATGTTTTGTTCATGAGCAATATAATTTTGGGGTTTTTTTAAAAAGTAATTTTATTACAAGCTTTTATAACATAATATGCAGAAATCAAATAGTTCTCCCAAATAAGTATTTTCTGTGAACTCCTCTCTTATTTTGTGTTCCCAAGATCAATTATTGTGTCTGTTTTACACACTGAATCTGTTTAGAACACAAATGTTGTGGTTCCAGCCCAGACGGCAGCCAAGTCCCACGCAGCCACTCGGTTACTCTCCCACCAGCAGGATCAGGGAGAGAATCAGAAGGGTAAAAGCTGGAAAACTCACAGGTTGAGATACAGACAGTTTAATAGGGAAAGAAAAAGCCAGGCATACAGACAAAGCAAAACAAGGAATTAATTCACTGCTTCCCAAGGGTAGGTAGATGTTCAGCCATCTCCAGGAGAGCAGGACCCCATTACACTAATGGTGACTTGGGAAGACAAACTCCATCACTCCCAACATCCTCCCTTCCTCCTTCTTCCCCCCAGTTTATATACTGAGCATGACATCCTATGGTCTGGAATATCCCTTCAGTCAGTTTGAGTCACCTGTCCTGGCTGTGTCTCCTCCCAACCTCCCATGTGCCCCCAACTCCCTTCACCAGTGTGGCACTAAGAAAAGCAGAAAAGGCCTTGGCTCTGTGTGAGCCCTGCTCAGCAATAACAAAAATATCTCTGTATTATCATCTGTGTATTATCAGTTTTGTGTTCAGCACAAATCCAAAACACAGCCCCATACCAACCACTGCAAAGAAAACTAACTCTTCCCCAGCCAAAACCAACACAACGAAGTATTGGCAAGTGCATCCTTACCACTGGACTTAACAAACATGGAAATACATGTTTGTGTCTGGAGTCAGGCATAATTAATGAATTCCCTCCATTACCAAATACAATAATGTGCCTGCAATTGGAAACATGTTTAAAGTTTAAAACAAAATGCAAAGCCCAGGTTTTAGGAGAATCTCTGAAATTTTAGTAGTTTAATGAACATCTAAAAAATTCTTTTAAATACAGTATTTCTTCTGCATGAGTGCTATTTCTCCAGCATTCCTGAATTCCCTTTAATAGAAACATAAAACCCTAGGAAACTTTTGCCATGTTGTATGACATCCATATCAGTAAGATCATAAAGCTTTAAATTCTTTGGCTTTCTATGTTTTAATTTATTTCTTAAGGTTTTGATGCTCTTAAACATTGAAACTATCATTTTTTTCTGTCTTCTGTTTCTTTCTGCATTTACCTTATTCAAACAGAAAATATAATTACATTTTTTCTTGTATAGCTTTCTTTAGAAAGACTTTGAAAATGGCAGAAGGTAAGATTTCATCTTTTGTCTATACTCTCTTTCATGAAATCTTATGCCTACAATCTGCTGAACAGATAGTGCCATCAAAATACTGAATCCTCTATATTAAATTGTCTTTCACTCACTGAGGCAAACCTCATCCTTATTTTACTTCTGCTTAGAGATGGAAGTCAGTCCTACTAGCAAGATTGTTAAGGATAATTACAATCAGTCAGGGTTGAGGTGTTTGAGTGCAGATTGTTCACAGCAAACACCTTTCAGAGATTAAGAGATGCCGAGTGAAGAAGTGGTGATACCTGTTAAAAGAAAGTTTTGATTTATCAGTGCTTGCATTTCCAAATGACAAATAAAAGAAGCTGTTTTTTATATTCTTACTTTTATATTATTACTTTTGGAAAGCATTTGGATTCTGATAGTCCGTTCAGCTTGCGTCTCTCTGGAGCCGTATCATTTGACTTCCAGAAGAGACAGCACAGCAATTTTTAACGGTAAAGCACAGCATTACTAGTGTTCTTTGGACAATATTTTTTTCACTTCATTTTTGCGGTATGAAACTGTAGAAACCTCAAAGCTCCGTTAATGCAAATAATTCTATTAACTTCACAGATATTACCTTCCCTTAAAACTGGAAATTTGACTACAATATATTTGAGTATGAGAATACCATAAAATTTGTCTGTTTATTAGTCATGCTATTACACTTGCAATAAAGATAGACTGTTGTCAATATTTTTCCTCCAGCTAAATTGCCTTTTACTGGTATTTTGCTGGCATTAGCTTCTTTTTTTCTTATAGAAGACACTGCATGGAGTCCCACACACAGAGCTGAAAGCAAAAACAGATCATTTTGATGAGGAAAAAGCAAGAGAAAAAAGAAGAGAGAGAATGGAAGTAGAATGAATGAGGAGAGTGAAGTGAAGAACAAGTGAAGTACAGAGTACAGATAATTTCTTCCCTCATAAAATAATAAAGTAAAACATTCACATTCCTTAACATGTCCACTTAAGGAAACAAATGCAACAAAACTCACAAATCCAGTAGACAACTCCCCAAAGAGGAGTTTGTTGGGTTTTTTAACATATCCCCACTGCCATTAGAAGTAGTCTGTGAGGTTGATAAGCCCCATCCTTCCACAAACTGAGCATCCTCAACTGGTTGACAGTAATGAACAGTAACTCACATGACTTAATGCAGATATTTATGACAGTCTTTTACATTTGAGTCAGCCATGCTGTAGTCTCTGTGATAGCAGAGAAATTATTTGTGCTGGCAATTCACCTTGCAAGATACTAACACAAGATCAGTTGCATACTTGCATGTTAATGCTCTGCCAGTGAATATACTTTGTACCTGGTTAACAGTCAGAATCACTTAGAATGGAGAACTTTATGTTTCTTTTTCTTCACCCACTGTAAACCCTCTTGAACTGTGTAACACCATATGATGTAGAAATGAAGACATTATGAAAAGGAACATTTAATGGGACCTAATTACTTAGAGAGATCACTGAATTTCTGCCTGTTAGCCTGTGAGAATATTTATTTTTTAAAAGAATTTAACCTTTTTATTGGTGGTATTTACTGCAGTGCCTGCATTATAATGGGTCATAATCATGTCATTTCATGATGTTGTCTTCAGAACAATGAAATACCCTTTGGAAATACTAGGAACAACGAAAATGACTACAGGCTTATGCTGACTTTCTGCTCTACTGTTGGAGAGAGATTGTTTAGGGGTGTTCTCACTTAAGACCTGAACCTTTTCCCTTTTATTGCTGTCCTCGCTTTTATTTAAGGCTGTTAATACTTACTCTTGACTTTTTGATCTCTTTAATTTTATCACAATAAGTCCGTTTTATTTAGTGGAAGAAATCCTCTTATATGACTCCTGAACATAGGAGAACCATTTTTCAACACATTCAATTATGATAACAGTAAGAGAAAGTCACAGCAATTTGAGTCTTCTAATTCCATGCACAGAGTAAAGGTCAACACTTTCATATTTGAGTGCCTATTAGAACTTCAGAGTGCAAACCATTTCTTCCAGTTTTTACATCATAGTAAGAAAAAAGCTTATTCTGATTAGACCAGAGAATCCAGCTGCAAAAACTCTCAGCCAAATGAGTAACTATTTTGCTCTTATGACTCATACTTCTGAAAATTTCATATTATTTCTTGTCTCCAGCCCACATTTCTGTTAAGAAAAATAGTTTGACTAGGCTTTTCAAAGACAAATATCAATGTCAGTGTTTATTTTGAAAATATATTAAAGTTCAGATAAGGAATGCAAAAGATCTGAATATGATGCAATTTTGTTTGGATTTAATTCCATTAATCATACTTGCATTTACATTGACTAAAATACTAGGCCATAATGCAGATTTTTCATAATAATCAAACAACAATTTAATGTGATTTTTTTTATATTAGCATAACCAAAAAGCTGTTAATTTGGCTCTAAACTGGGTAAGCAACTATGTTTGATTATGATTTATGATAATAAGCTGTCAAGTGTTTTATAAAATGCTAAGTATTCTTTCACCACAGAAAATATATTTCTATCATTTTGCCAGTTTTTTCTTAGCAAAACAAGACTATGTAACACTGCTCACGGTATGCAGACCGTTCTTGTAGTAAAACCAGAGCAAATAACATAAAGTGTTGTAGATTGATTTCAATATTCCCATTATAGTACCTAAGAGAATCATAGACTTTCTATATCCAGTCTTACACAACAAATGTTAGATGATGCACAGAAAATCAGTGAGTAAAAAAAGAAAGAAAAACCAGCAAGAGACAGAGTCCTATCTCACCATCTAGCTCATCCTACTCATATTATTTCAGTGTATTTTTTCACTATTTTTGTTATTCTGCTTGCAGAGCAATGTGTTCTCAGCACGTCATGAAGGTGGGGATACTCTTTATTCTGAATTTTTCAAACCTCCTTATAAAAGAGTAGCTTATCATTCATACTCAAGGCTTGTGCTGCTTGTCCTTTGCTGGTTTTCTGTTGTACCAATGGTCAATCTAAGACATAACTTTTAACTTAAAATAATGAAATGGTGATTTTGAGATAATTTTTTTTTTCTTAGGCAGATTGCTGATTCTTTTGGGGCATTACTTATGACAATATTTCAGTCATTTACACCAGATATCATTTACTGTGAGAGATCAAATTGATTTGGGTCCTGTTCAGCTTCCCGAGACAGCATCATAAGATTGTAGAGTAAGGATCTTGCTTGTGAGCATTTAGGAGTTTTTTTATTAAAAACTTATGACAATAATAGAAAACAAGTTTAAATATAGAAGAAATAAAACGAAATCAATGATATAGAGTAAGCAAAAGCTGTTTACTCAGAGGAAATAAAAAGCAGACCCATTGGTCCATACTCTACATGAACCTCAGTATTCAATCAATCTCTCAGCTGAAAAGGCTCTGAAACACAGGTTATAACATGGTCCAAACTGAACAATCATACTATAAACTTGTAGAATGAGAAAGAAGTAGGGGAAAAATTACAAGTCTGGAGGAACCTCAAAAAGAATCTAGCATAGATTCTGCTTAAATTTAGAAAGTTAGTTAAAAGCAAAAATCAGAGTTATGGAGAAAAAACCCCCTCTGAATGACTGCATAGTCACTTTGGGATATGGTCGTCCCTAGGGAGGTCATAGATCTCCGCTAAATTTTGCAGTGAGTTAAGGCACCTGTGCTCTGGCTGTGATTGCTGCTGTAAAAGGAAAGGGTAGTGATCCAAAAAGCAGTACAGAACTAAGCTCTGCAGTAGAAATGCCTACTAAGATTGGTATTGTAGAGAATTTTACCTCTAAGCTTCTCATATTGTTTTATAAAAATCTGAAAATAAATAATGTGTAGCAAACCTGACAGGTTTTTTTAAACATGCATATAATTGTCTGTCCTTTATAATGCTGATGAAGAATTTACCTGATAAAGTCTAATAAAAAAGTTCAATTATGCATGAATTGCATATTTTGAAACACTTACATTATTGTTAAGGTTCAGATAAATGCAAACTTTAAACAGCAAACTTTGCACAACAAAGCTTTATTCATGTGCTTATTGTTCTTTGAGTTCTATTAAACTAGGACTAATCTCCCATAGGATATGATGGTGCTGGAAACTAATAATTCTGTTTTGATCAATACTGAATCAGAGTTTCTACCTGTGACTTTCGCAGCTCAAATTTCATTAGTAACGAATACACACAAATGCACAGGGTAAAATCTCTATATTATAAAGTTCTACATGCTGGTAAGTGTATGGAGGGAACTGAGGTCTCAGTCTAGGCTGTTGTGCACTGTTGGCATTAATTGGTTGTAATTCATATGTGATATTTAGAAAGACAGGAGTTTGGATCTCTGCTTTATTATTATTATTAATATTTAATATGCATAGAAAACGCTAAGTTCCACTAAATGAAAACAAGTATATTTTGCACCTTTATTGTGAAAGCAAATTTTCCTATAGAATAAAACAGTAAATTCGACAGTGCCAAAAATAATGAAAGGGGTTCATTTAAGATCCCAGCCCCACATGCGCTCAAGATCACTGTAGCTCTGGAGTTATTCCAGAGGGTTCAACTGCCTTTGTTTAAATTGTAAAAAATAGATTGCAGAACTGAAGCCTTACTGTGTAACTCAAGGCAGTCCTTCAATATTTCTCTGCCTGGTGTTATAAGACTTTTGCAATTCACAAGGTTTCATTTTTTACTGCTGAAAAAGCATTACAGGACTTTTCTTTGGAAGATGGTCAGAGAACAAAAAACCATAATCATTTCAATTCTGTATTCACTATGCAGGTTGCAGCATTTATCATGTAATAGATGCTGCTGCAACTACAACAAATCACCTGTCATAAACAGTTCATAAGCTGAAAGACAGAAAAACACATGAATGTTTTATGTATCTACCTCACCCGTCATTCAAGCGTGCAATTAGGACAACTAAGGTCAATTGTGCTATACAGGGAAATTTTGGCTAAGCTGAGTACTGTGTACTTCACAGTAAAAGTGGATCTTTGGGTCAAAATAATGTGGTATTGAACAGGAAAGAGGAAGAAAGCAAAGAGGAAAAAAGTCTTCCTTTAAAAATTTCTCATACGCTGTTGTGGATTAATTTCAGTGGAAAGTTGAACACCCCACAGACCTTCGTTAACTTGCCACTGGAGAGACGGGGAAGAGTATTAGAAGTGTAATAGTGAGAAAAGTAATGGATTGAGGTAAAGACAATTTGATAGGTAAAACAAAAGCTATATGCAAGCAAAGCAAGATAAGGACTTCATTCATTACTTCCCACTGTCAGGAAGGTTTTTAGCCATCCCCAAGAAAACAGGACTGCATCATGTGTAATGGTGGCTTGGGAAGACAAATGTCAACAGTCCAAACATCCCTTTTCTTTCTTCTTCTCCCAGCTCTACATGCTGAGCATGATGCCATGTGGTGTGGGATATCCATTTGGTCAGCTAGGGTCAGATGTCCTGGCTGTGTCCCTTTCCAACATGTTGGGCACACCCAGCCCACTCACTGTGAGAAGCAGGGGTGCAGTGAGAAACAGAGAACACCTCAACAGAGTGCAAGCAGTTCTCAGTGGGAATTAAAATATTGGTGTGCTATCAACACTATTTTGCTTACAAATCCAAAACATAGCACCATATGAGTTATTATGGAAAAAGTTAACTCCATCAAAAACAAAATCAGCACAAACTATACCCCTTGTCCCACCCTATTTGTGGCATGCTCAGGTCCCATATTATCCAATACATCCTCATTAGACCCTCTTCCTATCCTTTGATAGACCCATAGATACAGAATGGCTTGAGCTGGAAGAGACCTTAAAGATTATCTAGTTCCAAATCTCTTGCCATGTGCAGGGACACTTTCCACTAGACTAGGTTGCTCAGAATCTCTTCCAACCTAGCCTTGAACAGTTCCAGGGATGGAGGCTCCACAACCTGTCTGAGCAACCTGTTCCTGTGCTTCACCATCATATCATTCCCCTAGTCTACAACCACCACTTCAAAATGTCCAGAAAATGCCTAGAAAATTTCTGTTGAGTTCATTTACACAGAGTCACAGAATCATTAGGTTGGAAGAGACCTTCAAGATCGAGTCCAACCCATGCCCTAACACCTCAACTAAACCATGGCACTGAGCGCCACATCCCATCTCTTTTTAAACACGTCCAGGGAGGGTGACTCCACCACCTCCCCGGGCAGACCATTCCAGTACTTTATCACTCTTTCAGTAAAAACTTTTTCCTAATATCCAACCTATATTTTCCCTGGTGCAGCTTAAGACTGTGTCCTCTCGTTCTGTCAGTTGCTGCCTGGAGAAAGAGTCCAATCCCCACCTTACTACAGCCACCTTTCAGGAAGTTGTAGAGAGTGATAAGGTCACCTCTGAGTCTACTTTTCTCCAGGCTAAACAACCCCAGCTCCCTCAGTCGTTCCTCACAGGGCTTGTGTTCCAAGCCCTTCACCAGCCTTGTCACCCTCCTCTGGACACGCTCAAGCATCTCAATGTTCTTCCTGAACTGAGGGGCCCAGAACTGGACACAGCACTC
>VZTE01000543.1:0-51083 GCA_013397775.1 Eulacestoma nigropectus
TAAATAAATTAATATAATAAATACATTAATAGAATAAATAAATGAATCTAACATGACCAATAAGTTCCTCCATCCCTGGAGGCTTTCAAGACAAGGCCAGAACTAACACAAAGCTCAGCTGCTGCAGCCAGAGCTGTGCAGGAATCGGGGATCAGGACCTGCCTGATCACCACTGAACTTCAGGAATTTGCCCGCCGTGCCCAAGCTCCAGCCTAGCCTGAATCAGGAGCCAAGGTGCCCCCTTCAGTGAGGAGATAAAAACGGGACATTTATCTAATCAGAAGTGGCAGCTGGGGGAGGCTGTAAGGAGAGCATCAGCTCCTGGTTTTTAGATAGCCAATAGCTGGTGATGTGCATCCCTTCGGAGCCTCGTCCCAGCTGTGCAGCGTTTACTGATGGAATCTGCTGAGAGCAGAATTTTGCCCAGGTTTTCCTCTACCTCCTCACACCGGGAGCTCAGCACGCGCCTCTGCAATGTCCCAGCTGCTGGTGATAGCAGGCTAATCTTTTAATGAGATTTTTGAAGATTTTATTGCTAGTTTTATGTAAGGGAGTCCAGAATCCTGGTGTCAGGAGCTTAATAAATAAGGTTTGTTGGTCTGGGGAATTCCACAGATCTGGAGCAAAAATTACAAGAGAATTTACTCATCCACTAGGCTGTCTAATAGTCAGGAGCTCATTCTTCTGCACAGTCACTGAAGAGAAAGGAGCTGCTCTCTTTAGCAATTCAGGTCTCAAGTGGAACCTCATTTCTGTGGCATCAGCACTTCGTGGAGTGTGTTAAACCTTCAGCTCCAGCTCCAGCACAGAGGCACTGGAAGCAAAAGCAATGCACCCATTTTTCCATCATCACGTGGAACAAATGAGTTCCATCCAACAATAAAAGTCAGGCTTATTAAATATTATTAATCAGCTGTAGTAACTTATGGAATGGAGTTTTAGGCTTGGATGGATGATTACCTGGCAGAATTTTGTCATCTGTTTGCTGTAACTCCTCAGGGGGAACTTGGGAAGGTCTCCAGAATGCAAATCCTTCATGAAGCACCCTCAGTTTTCCCTGCCTGTTTTACATCAAGCCTTACATTTGTCAGGTGAAATGGGAACTGCATGAAAAGCAGCCTCAGAGATCGGAGAGTTACTGGCAATATCTATTTATTCACACAAGAGATTACTTGGGTTTATTGGGAGGCCATTTCCACAGCAGTAAGCGAAAGGAAGCTTGTGTGAGAGGGACTGCGAGGAAGAACTGAAGGTTCATTTCCATTTTTCTCAATAAATTATGCATGGAAAGTGGGAATTGTGTTAAAACTCCCGGCTCTGTGCTGTCAGGTGGAGCTGAGCACGAGCCAGGGATGGTTTCATCAGGAAGACGGGGCTAAAAGGCAGGCGCCCCTCTCAAGGAGCTCAGCTGGTGAACAGCAGCAGCTGCTGGAGTGTTTGCTTAAATTCCAGCTTGGAGCTCTGCTCCTGCACTTCCTGTGCTTTCCAGGAACTGCAGCTTGGGAGGGGGAACTTCCTCGGCAGCAGAGCCGCTGCTGTGGGCACCTGCGCTTGAGGAGCTGCTGCTGCTGCTGAGCTGTGCAAGACGCCAGCGGTGCCTTCCACGGGCTCTGCTCCTCACTCTCTCAGTGATTCCAGCTCTTTCCATGGAGCATTGTCCCCACCCTTCTGTCCTGCCCCGATTTTAATGCATTCTCTAATTCTGGCCTGAACTGAAGTAGGTGATTATTCCCAATGAATCGTTTGTTGCGACCCCAACCTTCTCCGCTCGTTTTCTGCCCATGTCTTTGATCCTTTCGTGTTCTTTCTCCCTCTTTCTCACGTTTGGGTTGCCTCTCCGTGCAGCTCCCGTGTGAATTTAACCCCCGGGGAGCAGCAGACACGACGTGACAGGACAGATTCTGCCCCTCACACACAGTTTGGTGCATTCCTGTCCCTCCCTGTCCTTCCCTCCATCCGTGACTCACAGCTTGCACAGTGCCTGTGGATTTTCACCTGGAATGCCATCCCCGTGGCTCCAGGCAGGTCCCCACGGAGCTCTCCAGGCTCCCATCCAGGACTGGCCACCCTCGACCGTGGCCTGAGGCAACAATGCTTGGCACTACCCAGCCTGGGCTGACTTGGGCATTTGGGTCCTAAAAGCCTTTTTAAAACAGGGAACGCTGCTGCTTTACTGCTCAGCTGGGAGGTTTCTCCTCCAATGACCATCTAAATATTCCAACAGCTGAGCGAGGCATCTCCAGCACGTCTGGGCACCAAGGGGAGCGGACCAGAGTCACCTTTGAAATATTCTTTACTGGGAGCACAGTGAACACCCCCAACAAATCCCCACTTCGTGGCTTCCCTGTGACTTCTTTCCTTTTTCTCCCTCCCCCTCGCCCTCTCACCCTTCTCCTTTTTGCTTTCCAAGAGATTATAGCCGAGGCTGACAAAGTGCTAATCTCGCTGAGGATTACGCACGAGGAATCTCTATTGATTTCCTTTTCTCCTTTCACAGAAATAATAGAAGGCTGCATTGCAGGGGTTTGGGAGCTGCTGGGGATGAGAGCGCACTTTTTGCCAACATTAAGGGTTCTGCTTGCATAAAACATTGATTTATTAGAGAACCTACAAATCATACACTTAGTAGAGAACACGTTGCATTTATACAACTGGAAGTCCTCGTTAGTGTGTATAACAGCTGAGACAGAATAATGCAGGCAGAGGATGTTGGTATTATTTTTATTATTATTTTTATTGTTATTTTCATGTAGTGCTGTGGTTTTATGACACGTAGTCAGCCAGACACTGTTCACTGGCTCTGTCCTCTTGGGCAAGGACTTGATTCCAGGCCATTGGATATCATTCTGTGGTGATTTCACTCTTTTCCCATGGAATTTTCATGAGGCTTGGAGTAGTTTGAAAGGAAAATCTGTCCCGCCACCTCTCCTGGATGGGAGAGGTCGTGTCTGGAAGAAAAGAGATTCTCCCACAAGCATTGGGTTCACACTGAATGGGTGAAAGGCGTGAGATCCTGATACACAAAACCTGAAAGAATAATAGGAAACAACCCTGGGAAGGCCCTGGCTTCAGCCAATTATTTATCCTGGTACCTGTAATCCCACGTGTTGGTGCTGCAGCGGGAGGATCCGGGCGGATCCCTCTGGGTGTGCCTCAAACCCTGAAGCCTTTGTTCCCAAACGGCACCTGGGGGGCACCTGGGGACAGGGCCCAGCGTCTCAGGAGGCAGATGGGTGTGTTGGGGCTGGGGTGGGGTTGCTGTTGTTGCCCCCAGGAGCTGCCCCAGGCTGGGTTTGATCTGTGCTGGAGCAGGGCTGGTCACTGGGAGGGGTCAGTCCCTGCCGAGCAGGGTGGGCACGGCCAAGGCACCAGGCTGGGGGGACAAGGAGCTGTCCCAGCCGACCCCCACTGACCCCAGACCCCATGGAATCATACAAATGTCAAGGTCGGAAAAGACCTTTAGGATCATCAAGTCCCACCCAGCCCCACCACCGTGCTCACCACTGAACCACGTCCCCAGGTGCCACATCCGCACGTTTTTTGAACACTTCCAGGGGTGGGGACTCCACCCCTGTCCTGGGCAGCCCCTCCCAGTGCTTGGCCAGGTGAGGTCGTGTTCAGGAACAAAACTAAGGAGGAGTTGGAGGGGAGGTTCTGCTCAGGGCTGGCTGGGCATCCGTTGGTTGGTGATGAGCAACAAGTTTTCATCTGGATTTTATTTCCCTCTCTTCATTATTTTCCTTTTCATTACCATTTATTATTTTGTATCTTTCATTAACTGTCTTTCTCCACAAGTTTTCTCACTTTTACCCTTCCAATTCCCTCCTGCATCCCATTGGCTGCGTGGGGCTGAGTTCCAAGCTGGGAAAAGAGACAGCAGGGAAAGAGAAATGAGGGATTTGTTACCCAGCACAGCCTGGGCAGGCTGCGAGGGTCTCCTGGCAGTGGTGTCCAGTAGAAGGGACAAGGAATTTCTGCAGTGACAGGAGCTGTGGTGGAAGTGTCACACGGGCTGTCCCCAGGCTCCTGGGGGAGGCAGCAGCTGCAAGCCCAGAGAGGCCCCTGAGCTTGACTCTTTGAAAATTCAGGATAACTGGAAAGGGAAGGATGTCCCAGTGTCAGTGGGTGGGTGCAGCTAATAAAGCCCAGCAGTGGGAGTGAGGCCTGGAGCCGTCTCATGGTGCTGCCTACGAGCAAAACAAATGTTCAGCTCCCAGACAGGGGCAGGGCTGAGGAAAATGAGCTGATCTTTCCTCTTGTTGCCTTGGCAGAAGGTTTATCCTCCTCGCAGTCCCCTCCCCTCGGGGCACAGGCAGGACCCAGTGCCTGCTGTCAGAGATTTATCAGGAGTAAGGAGCTAAGATGAGGCTGTTCCCACTGACTCCTGCTAATCCTCCCCCTGGCACAGCTCGGGGTCATCGTGTGCTGCTTGGGATTGATTTATTTAGATTTATCCAGAATAATCAGGAGTGTTCCGTGGTGCCCTCCAAGGATGTGTGAAGGTCTCTGAAGCCAGGCAGATCACCAGCCCTCTGCTCCCTCCTTGCCATGGAGCTTCTCCCAACAGAATTGGACAAAAACAGTGAAATTGGTTTAATTCTTACCCTCCTGCCCTTCCTCTCCAGAGCGAGCACAGGCACTGGGCTTTCAGGAAGGTTTGAGTGCAGCATTTTCAGTCCTTTCCCTCCTGGTCAGAGCAAGGGCTGGTTCTGGGAGGTGCCCTCTGCAGGACATTGGTTTTGAAGGGCTGATGGATTTATAAAATCCCTCTGTAAAGCCACACCTGGTAAAAAAAAGTCACGGAATTCTCCAGTGCAGAGCCCAGTGTGTCCATCCCGGGTGTGAGGGGAGTTAAAATGAGCTCAGGCACTGTAGGTCCTTCAAGGACTGTACCTGCAGGGCTGGTTCTGAGCACACAGGACGCTGGGGAGTGTCAAGCTGTGCCTGATGTCCCTGTCCCTGCCGTGCCAGCTGCTCCATCTGGAGCTGCAAGGTTTATGACTCCATAACGTTTTTATTCCCCCTCATTGCAATTAAAAGATTCCCAGCCACCTCTCTGGGAGAAAACACCTTGTTGTTTGGGAGCTGAGAACGCCCTGAATACTTCGAGCTCCTGGGATGCTCAGTATCATTGGACACTCGTTCTCCCAGGAGTTTTGGCAGCTATTCTTCCAGATGTTTCTTTAGGGCAGACTCCAGACTGTTTCATTCAAATGAAATGGAATGCCTGGATCCTGTCTTTTGCTCCAGTAATGGATTATTTCTCCGGGATGACCACAGAGAACTAAGGGTGAAAGCTCACACCACTAATCCCACTTCAGCTGTTATCGCTGCCTTTAACTCCCCATTAATTAGGTTTCCTTCCTATCAGCAGCTCCAGAGCTTGAGTCCCACCAGCTGAAAGTCACATTTGCCTCAGTGAATGGCGTGGCTCTGAAATCCAGCTTCAGTTTCCAAGGGGACTTTCCCAACCGCTGCAGCGGGGTAACAGTCAGCAGATTATTGGGAGAGATTTGCTGTTTGCTGCTGGAATTGCTCACCACTTTCGGGACTAATCAGTAATTGTGATAACTATCAGCACAGCTATGAGGCTGTCTCAACCTTAACTCCAGGAGAAATTGGCCATCCAGAGAGCTTCTGAGGCAGTTAACCTGGAGTTTGGGGAATACAGAAGAAAATTGTTTCTCTTGGGCCATTATTAGAAGTTATTATCACTACACTAAATTTAGACACCTCTTTAAACTGAGCCCATTCCCAAAAATTTATGAGTTACTTAAATAAACAGCTCCCATTTATCCAAAACTCTCGAAATCAAACAAAATCAAGGCGCAATCAATACACAAATTCTGTTTGTCATGGAGATGCAGCAGAGGGATATAATTTGTCTCTTAATTTCCACACAGAGATCTGTGCTGAGTCCCAGGAACGCAGCAATCAAACACATTCAGATCCTTAGACACTGTCACAGCTCCTTCGTGGCCTCTCCACTGCACGGAATCAAAGTCTGTGCTGACTTCATGTCGCCTACCCAGAGGTCACAGAATTTCATTAAGAAATGAGATGAGAAATGAATAATTCCCAAAACATCTGTGAAGAAATTCTGGCTTCAACTCGAGGCTTAAGCTGCCATCCCAATGGCAGGATCCAAGACTTCAGCCACCTCTGCTGCGATCAGGAGCTGGACACCTCCAGGGGGTGATGCACCACATCCCAAGGTTTTCCATGCCATGCTCTGGAGATGCCTCTCTTTTTTCCTTGGATGGTGGGAGGAAGCCAGAAAACCGGCTTGAGACACCTCACTTTTAGGTGACAAAAGACAGGGATGAAGCCCAGGTTGTCCTCACAAGAGGCTGGGTCTAGGAGAGCCCAAGAACAAGAGCAGACCCTGGCAGAGGCGGTTTCTGGTGAGGTGGATCGTGCCTCACCTCGGGCTCAACTCAAAGCCACAGCGTTATTCCGTGATTTCTCAAACACAAAGACACGGAAGTATAATTCAGGACAAAATGTGCTTATTAGTAAGGAGCTAAAATTAAGTTATATTTTGAGATAAAAGCGCGTGCTACAGATCCAAGAATCCCAGGATGGGTCAGGCTGGAAGGGACCTCAGTGGGTCCCATCTGGTGCCACCTCCCTGCTCCAGCAGGGCCATCCCGGAGCACAGGGCACAGGATGGTGTCCAGGCAGCTCTGGAATATCCCTAGGGAGGACACTCCATCCCTCTCTGGGCTCTGCTCAGGGCTGGGCACTGCCCAGGGCAGGAGTTCTGCCTCCTGTGCCGGGGGAATCGCTGGGCTCAGCCCCTGCCCGTGGCTCTGGTGCCACTGCTGGGCCCCCGGAGCAGAGCCCGGGCCCTGCCCTGACCCTCCCTGCAGCCAGGGACACCCAGGGCTGAGGGCCCCTCTCGGCTGGGGCTCCTCTCCAGGCTGAGCAGCCCCAGCTCCCTCAGCCTTCCCTGGGCACGGAGATGCTCCAGGCCCTTCCTCAGCTCCGCAGCCTCCGCCGGCCCCACTCCAGGAGCTCCCTGGCCCTGCTGGGCTGAGGATCCAGAGCTGGACACAGCACCCCAAATGTGCCCCCAGGGCTGGGCAGAGGGTCAGGATCACCCCAGATGTCCACTCCCGGTCCACCTGAGGGAAAGGTGTTTGTTGGAGCAAATGATTTCCTGTTGTGGCCTTTAGCTCCAATAAACCCCTAAGGGCACCGCAGCCACCTGTGCTACAGCAGAGCGTGGACAGACCCTGCTCACCTCGCTGGGATCAGAGTTTGGGTGGTACAGTTCGCACCCAGATTCCCTGAGTGCCACTGGAACCAGCAGGACTGCTCTGCCTGGGCTTGCCAACATAAAAACAGACCTTGCACATCGTAGCCACAGGTGAGTCAGGCTCCTGGCTGCGTTTGTTCACCTGGGACCGAGTCTGTGTTCTGACATTGCTCTGCTTTTCTGGGACACTTGGAAGATAAAAGCAGTCTGAGGGCAAACCTAAAAAAGCCTGGCAGGGAGGGGAAAGAAGAAACACCTTATCACCCCTTTTGGGTCCTGTTTCGTCACTCTTTCCATAGATAAATCAAAAAGTGAAGCCAGATGTCAGCACATGTCGTGGTGGTGTTATGTTAGGATGGATTTCTATCAAATACACAAATAAATCCATTTTTTAAGTCAACTCCCAAGATGATTGCATAATGTTATTGACATTTAAAGACTTTTCTGTTCATTTAAAGTATGAGGGAAACCATTCTCCCATTTAATATCCCTTTAACAGACTGATTTACTCATCCAGTGTGTTCTGTTAACAAACATCCATACATCAGCATTTTTCCTCCAAGTCAGAGCTTGGAAGGGAGAGATTTTCCAGATAATTGATGGACCATTTAAAAGCTGTTATGGAGGAGAGGACAAAGTGGAGTCATTCTGGAACAGAGCAAGGCTGAGGGTGCTCTGGACCCTTTCTGGTGATGTAGCCAGAGGCACCAGAGGACTTGACCCTGGGTGATGTTTCCCTCCCAAATCCTTGTCTCCTGTCACTTGGGTGGGACTCACTGCACCCGAAATCTGAATTGTCCTGTGGAGACAAATCCCATCCTTCCCTGGCTGCACAGGGCACCGGTGTTCCCTCTCTGATGTCATAATCACAGAATTCCAGAATGGTTTGGGTTGGAAAGGACCTTAAAGCCCATCCAGTTCCACCCCCTGCCCTGGGCAGGGACACCTCCCACTGTCCCAGGCTGCTCCAAGCCCCATCCAACCTGGCCTTGGACACTTCCAGGGATCCAGGGGCAGCCACAGCCGTGGCCATTCCCTGGGGAGCCTGAGCAGTGCCCACCACCCTCTGGGGAAAGAACCTTTCCCTGATCTCCATCCCAACCCCCCTGGCCCAGCTCCAGCCATTTCCTGGGTCCTGTCCCTGTCACAGGGAGATGTTTCAAGCACGTTTCAGGTCCATGCTGTGGGAACACGTTGAAGGAGGGATAATTTTTGTGTGCTCCTTACCTAAAACTCATCACCCCTCTGGCAGCCACCATCTAGCTATTGAAGAAAAGATAGGAAAAGAGGAGCAGATTCTTGGATCCAGCAGAAAAATGAAAAAAGTAGGGGAAAATGGCAAAGATCCAGTAGAAAAATGGAAAAAGCAGAGGGAAATGGCAAAGTCCTTGGATAGCACTGGAAACAGCGTGGAGATGACATGCAGTGTGATCTGTCACAAACTTGCCAGACCTGGCGGCAGAGTCATCCAAGGAAATAACCAGTTCTGATGGATCTAATCCCATTTCAAGGTGTTTAATTGTGGCCTAGGAAAGGGACAGCCACTGCCAGATTGCTTCTCCAGAGCAGAGGAGGTGGGAGCTGTGTCTTCCACGGCAGTTGCGGTGAATGTTGGGTGGTTCGGTGAATGTTGGGTGGTTCAGTGAATGTTGGGCGGTTCGGTGAACGTTGGGTGGTTCAGTGAGTGTTGGATAATTCCATGAATGTTGGATGGTTCCATGGATGTTGGATGGTTCAGTGAATGTTGGATGGTTCCATGGATGTTGGATGGTTCCATGACTGTTGGGTGGTTTGGTGAATGTTGGATGGTTCCATGACTGTTGGATGGTTCCGTGACTCTTGGATGGTTCGGTGAATGTTGGATGGTTCGGTGAATGTTGGATGGTTCCATGGATGTTGGATGGTTCCGTGAATGTTGGATGGTTCCATGGATGTTGGATGGTTCCATGGATGTTGGATGATTTGGTGAATGTTGGATGGTTCCATGGATGTTGGATGGTTCCATGGATGTTGGATGGTTCCATGACTCTTGGATGGTTCGGTGAATGTTGGATGGTTCCGTGAAAGGTCTCTCTGGAGGTTGGATGTGGCCCTGAGCAGCCTTGTGGCGGGGAGTGGAACAGGATGAGCTTTGAGGGCCCTTCCAACCCAAACCATTCCAGGATTCCGTGAATGGGGGTGAAATGTGCTCCTTGCGGCCCTGTGCAGCAGGAAATTGAATCCCAGAAAAAAATTCCCAGCGTTTTGTGGGCTGGATGAGCGTGGAGATCCAGGCCAGGCCAGCCCACGGTGATCCAGAGCTCCATGGTCCCTGCAGCTTTCCTGCTTCCCTGGCTGAGCTGGAACGTTTAATCTGAGCCAGCGAGATCTTCCCTGAGGGCCTGGAGGGAAAATGTCCTTTGGGAAGCCACTCCGTTTATCGTTTCACGTATCCTTTACTTAATATCTTGTGACTAATTTCATCCCTCGCCTGAAGAATATTCACACAAATATTGATTTTCCACGAACCCCACGTGGATTTAGATCAGCAGGGTGATGCATATGGTAACTGAGATTTATTCCCAGGGAAGGCTGGGAATTATTGATGTGGTTAGACAGGAATAAAAGCTTTCTTTTCCCAGCCCAGGCTGCAGTTTCTCCCATGGCTGGGTTGTGTGGTTGGGAGTGCTGATCCAGGTGGGTTTGCTCAGGGTAAGGAACACCCCAAAGGAGGAAGGAAGCTCAACCCTTTCTGTACTTCTTTGTTTAGACTGTTTTAGAATGGGGAAAATTGAAAAACAGGGGAGCTTCTTATGGGATTGATTGGAAAAACTCCTGGATGGTGGCTGCTGAAATCTGAGCTAGGCTTGGCAAGGCGGTGGGGAACCTCTGGCCTTGCCCAGGTTTCTTCTTTCATTTTAGATCCTAAAGAATCTCTTCTCCATCAATGGAAATGATGATTAATTACCCTGTAAGACAAGGAATATTTTTTGCCATCAAGAAATCCCTCCTATTTGAGAGTATTGACTTGATTCCTCCAGTGGAAACTGCCTGCACCGGAGTTTCTCCCAGAAATGACCAGGGGATAAATGATGTGTGTTCATCATCTCTAAATCAAAGCATGTGGTGTGACTCACCCCTGGCCAGCTCTGTCGTTGTTCCTATCATAGGATCTCCTACAAAGGTCACATTTAGCTACTAAAAATAAACCCACAGCCCAAAAAACCTTCGTTCCTCAGCAAACAGTGGGAGCAAATGTAGGCTACTCCTGTATTAAAAGTACAGATCCAGGTCACTGAGCTGACCTACTTGGGGGATATTTTAGGGCTTCCCAAAAGATTTCACGTCCTCCAAATGTCAATCTTGTTTCAGCTCCACACATCAGCATTAAGTCTTCCTCCTTCAGAGAGGACTCTTATTTAGATGCAGATTTTATCAAAGTTTAATGTTGCTTATATGAAACTCAGAGAAAGTTGAGGTGAACTTGGCTCCTGTGGTTGGCAGCAGGAGCAGCACGTGGGTAAAACCTTATTTTGGACCCAAATGATCCAATTGATTCCCACCTTAGTGCCTTGGACAGCCATGTGAAATTCCACCAACACCAGTGAGCAGAGACCCTTATTTAAAAGCTGCCATTCAGAGAGCAGTGTCTGAACCCAGACAGGGACAGAACCCCACAAACAACCTCATTTTCAACCTCATTTTCAGCTCACACAATGCTGTTGTCTCTATAAATGAGTGTCCTTAGCCTTTGCCTCCCAAGGAGGATGGTTTGAGCCACCTCTGCAGCATTTCCTCCTGGGCAGCCCGGGGAGGTCTCTGCCCTGTGCTGGTCTCTCTCTGTGGTTCTGTCTGAGGTGCTGAAGGTTCTGTCCCTGGTGCAGGAGCTCTGGTTCTGCCCTCGGGGCTGCCTTGGTGCTCTGAGGTCCCTGTGGGAGCCTGGTTCCCCTGCCAGCCAAGGAACCCGATTCCACCCGAGCTGTGTTTGTATAAATAGTCCAGGTAACTCTGAGTTATCCACGGGGCTTTTGAAGACCCTCTCAAACCTATGGGATACATTTAGATACCACCAAAATCTAATCCTGTCACCCCCTTGCCAGACTTCTCCATCCTAGAGCAGGAAAGGCAGGACAGAGTTATCCCTGTTCCCAAGAGGGATGTGAGGAACCGTCAGTGGGGTATTTGAGCTCAGAGCCTCTCAGGGCACAGAGAGAGCCAGACAGAGCATGGAATCCATGGCGTTGTTCCAGGAGAACAGGAATCCCTGGGCAGGGGAGCTGGAGAAGCTCCCTGCAGGGCTCTGCCCAGCCTTTCTCCACCTGTGGGATTGGGATGGGCAGGGGCCCCCCTGGGCCCTCTGAGCACACCCAGGGGTCACACCCGGCCTCCTGTTGGCCTCACAAACAGCTCCGGGTTTCCAGGGGCGCATTTCCCCCGTTGGCAACGCCTCATCCTTCCCCAGTGTTCTGTGCCCCGTGAGGAACAAGGAGCACCACTCTGAAAACTCAGATTTCAGTGACAGCCGTCGCTCTGCCAAGCCTGAAATGCAGCTTTTGAAAGAAATCAATATGTTTTGGGACGATGTCCATGAAGGAGTAGAGTCAGGTGGCAGTTTGAGGTGTGAGACACTGGGGAGGTGTCTCCTGGTGGGAGTGAAGGACGGCGCAGCCACGACCCCAAGGGATTCTAATTAACCAGTGATGCTACGAGAGCAAGACCATTAAACCCAGCCTTGTGCATTTCATTCTAATCACATCTGCAGATAGAATAATATTTAATAAGCCTTAAGCTGGAATTGATTTTTTTTTTTTTTCCCACACACCAGGAGTTGAAATCAAGGCCCAAATGGTTGGAAGTTATTTCGCAGTTACTAAGAATTAAGGAAAAACCCTTTATTGTTAATCAAAGCGGATTAATTTCTTTTTTTTATTATTATTGTTGAGGAGCTAGAATGTATTTTCCACGGTTTGTTAGCCCAGCTGAGCTGAGGAGAGGGTTGCTGGCATGGCTGGGGTTGGAGCTGGGTGCTGTGGGACTGTCCCTGATGGACACGTGGCCTTCCAGCGGTTCCACACCACGGGGCAGGAGATGCCATCAGCCCTGAACAAAGGGAATCCATTAACAGACAGGTTTGGATGGCCCATAACTCCACAGCCTGAGTGCACAGGAATGCTCCAGATGCCCGTTATCCATGGATTGCTGTGCTTTGGGACCCTGGAGGTCACTGTCTGTACGTCACAGGTCTGCGTGTGCCTGGGACAGCAGCAGGAGCTGCCTTGGGCTGCCCTCAGTCCCAGCTCAGCATCTCGGCCTGGGGAATAGAAGGCTTTGGGGAGATACCACAGCCTGAATGAGGCTCCAAGAGAGCCGGAGAGGGACATTTCCAAAGGACACGGACACAGGGAATGGCTTTGAGGTGAAGGACAGCAGATTTAGATCTGATACTGGGAAGAAATTCCTCCCTGTGAGGGTGGGCAGGCCCTGGCACAGGGTGCCCAGGGAAGCTGTGGCTGCCCCTGGATCCCTGGAAATGTCCAAGGCCAGGCTGGACAGGGCTTGGGATAGTGGAAGGTGTCCCTGGCATTGTCCAGCCCTTCACTCTTCCAGCTGCCTCTGCTGACAGTGTAACCTTTTAGGAAATTTGATTTCCAGTTGCTGCTGGCCCAGATTTCCTGGAGGGATAGGGCTCAAACCGTGTTTTTCACTCAGGGACACCCAGACTGAGAACTCCCAGCCTGGGATTTCCTGCGTGACTCATGGCAGAGCAGCTCCTGCTGGCGCCACTGTAATTGGAGCCACTCCGGCAGGATAAAGCTCCACGCCTGCTATCACACTGTTCTGATAATTAGTCTCTATTGGTAATTAGTGTTGGCGGAATGGCAGGGCTGTGAAATCAACTTTCACGTGCACTTTGGGAGATTTACGGGATGGCCCAAAAGTCTGTCTCAGGTCCTGCCAGGACCAGACCTCAGCCTGAAGCCAGCTCCTCCCACAACAGACAGGGGCAGGGATTTCCTTCTCCTTTGCCTGGGTGGCTGGAAGGAGCTGCAAGACTTTTCCCTGTTGCACATCTCGTTCAGTGTGGATTCCTTGGGAGGTTTTGGATGTTGGCTTTGCTGGTGAAGAAAGAAAACAGGGAGGGTGAAAAAGGAAAGTCCCAACGTGGCTTTTCTCTCTTTTACTCGCAGGAGGGTTGGGGGCTGCGCCTGCCCTCTGCTCTTTGTTATCTGAGGGGTTTGGCTGCCTCGGAGCACCCAGAGGGAAGAGGGAAGAGTGGGAAGGAATCCTTTGTTCTGAAATTCCCCGTGCAGGGAGTTGCTCACAGGGCTCAGCTTTGGTGCAGCTCTCGTTCAGTGCAATTCTGGGCACAAAACTGAGGCACAGGCAGAGGAGGGGACAGCTCTGCAGAGAGCCTGGAAACCATAAACTCCGTGCTGTGGGGTCAGGAGAGTTATGGGGAATCCGGAATGGGGACTTCCAGGAGGGCAAATTTGAGCACGGACCTGCTGTTCTACCTCCAGTGCCTAAATCTTTGCCAAATCAGGATTTTGGGAACTGGGCAGAGCAGTGTCCAGCTGTTGGAGCAGCATGTTCCCTGCCACACCAGGCGCTAATTCATCTCTGTGTTTACACGAGTCTGCATGGATCCAGATTTAAGCCCAACTGTTCCCGTTGTTTTCTTATTTTCCCGATTGGGATATTTTTATACCAACTCACCGTGAGCAAAGGTGACCCTTGTGCCAGCCACACGTCCCTGCCCCTTGGCTGAAGGGCTGATGAAACCCTGTGCAGGCTGATTTGCTGCCTGGGGTGTGGGGCTGCTCCTCGTCAGCCCCTCCAGCTCCCGTCACCAAGCCTCACCAATTTATTTCTGTTTCATTCACTCTTTCTCCTGGAAGCTCGTGTCAAAATAAATGCAGTATTTTGGTGGCTTCTTGTGAGAAACACGGCCCTGTGAAGAGCACCGGTGACAGCTGAGGGCTCTGTGTGTGCTGCTGGAAATTACGTTGGCCTCTTTTGATTCTCTTTCACATTCCAAAGTTTATTGCAAACTTAATCAGAAGTTTGGGGAAATACTAACGCAGTGTAAATAGAGATTGACAGAAAACTATCTGGGAGTAAATAGAGCTGCTGGTAAATATCCAGAATTTCAGACTGTGGGGGAATGACAATGTCACGAGGAGGCAATTTCACCAAAAAGGCTGCCATGAGGGAATAAATATACGTGTGATTATTTGTGTGGACTGGGGATGGAAAGAACCACTGGAAATTGGGTGCAAAAATAGGGCAACGTGCAGGGCAAATTGAGATGGCTCAAGGGGAGCAGAATCAAACTTCGGAAGGAAGTGGCTGCTTCCTTTCCATTTCCTGTGGGAAGCATCCTGGAAATCCAGGAAAATGTTCCTAAAAGCTGCCTGTGTCCCTGGTGCTGCCTGTGCCCCTGCTTCCCCTGCTTCCATCAGTGATCGCCACCCTCAGAACTGCCACAGGTCTCCAAATCTCCACAGCTCCTGTGGGGAGAGGAACTGTGGAGATCTTCCATAAAGACAGATCCCTCCTAAGATCCGTCGGGTGTTTCAACCTGTAAAATTATCAGATTAATTCATACCTGGCTAACACTAATTAGAATCCTGTCATCAGTTCCCTGGGTAGCCCCCAGCAGTGGGAATACCTGGCTCAGGTGCTGTGTGAGGTTCCAGGTCCCTCCCTGCTCCTGCTTTTGAGCACCATGTTGGGCACAAATCCAGGATCAATGATATTGAGTGTCCCGGCATGTCCCCCCCTCTCTCCCTCACCTGCTTCATCACCACAGCAATCCTGGTGTCACAGTCGTGGTGACAGCCAGCAGGATGAAGGATATTAGGGAGGATTCAGCACTGAGCACTAATTAACAGCCAATTTAGCAACTGCAATCAGGGGACTGCCCCAGACAACACCTCCCTTCAGCCACGCTCTGAATAAGGGTTACCAGACTACCTGACACCAAAAAAACCCAATTTCTGAACAATTTCTGGACTATTTCTAAAGCTCAGGAGGTCTGGTTATTCCCTTCAGTCACAGACAGCAGCTTCCAAGCACTGAGGGAAAGGGAAACAAACAGGAGGAAAAGGGGAGGAACATCACCTGCTGCTGCTGGTGTTGGGTGCTCTTTGTCTAAAATCTGCCTAAAATCTGTCCCCTGGTGCCCTGCCCACCCCTCTGACCTCACTTGCCTGGGGAACATCCCCGGTGTGGCTTGAGGGGTTTGGTTCAGCTCAGGGTTCGATCTCACGCTGTTTTGAAACCACAGAATCGCAGAAACGCTGGGGTTGGAAAAGACCTCCCAGACCATGGAGTCCAACCTGTGACCACACAGGGGGAGGTGTTGCAGAAACTGCTCCGCCCCTGTGTGTGCAGCCGGGGGTGCCTCCTGCTCCTCAGGAACCAGCCCTGAATGCCCATCGTTATCCCTCAGAAGAGGATCCTCGGGGCTGGGATGGATTTTGCACTCAGTGGCTCAGGACTGAGCTACCTTGGTGATGCCTTAGGTTCCAGCTTTTATATTACTAAATCCTGCACTGCCCAGTGTGGGACTCTGGAGTTCCTTGCAGCCTGTTGGCTGCTGCTCTCTTGTGCCACACAGACACAACAAAGCCTCTCCCAGCTCCTTGTTCAAGGACACTCAGGCTGTCCCAGGCCCAAAAGGTGCAAACCAGGGCCTCTGGAGAGGGGGAGAAATGGAAGAAATTCCATCATCAGCTCAAGTTTGAATTGGCCAATTGATGCTGATCTGCAAATGAACCAAACCTATCAAAGTGTGAAGAACTCGTGACTCGGGGCCCATCTTGGGGTCCAGCTTGGATGTGGCCTTTGGCTCCCCAGGGTGCACCTTTGAAGGCCTTTCAGATAAATATCCACCTTTATTCCCTCACTCCTGCCTGGGCTCTGTTTCTAGGTAGCCCTACAAGGCATCACTGGGGTCTCTGGACCATCATCTGTGATTTTGGGAAATTCTTGACTTACCAGGCACAGGTAAAATCCCTCTCTGCCTGTCCTGGTCTGACCTGGCCAGCACCATTCCTGTTCTGCTGTAGAAGGGACCATTCTTTCAGATTAGTGCAAAGAAGGATTTTTAAGGAAAATGCAAAAATATCCATAAACCTGTGAGAAAGTGAGAGCCTGGAGGCCCAGCTCCAGAGCCATCAATCTGCACTTCAGCTCCACCAGATGTTAAGGATAATGGGAAGTAACAGATTCCCGCTGGAGCACCGTGTTATACCTCATTCTTTTGGGATGAAAGTTGGACTTGATGGTCTTGGGTGCATTTTCCATCCTTAATGATTCTGTGATTGATGATTCCCCCTGACCAGAAGTCAGCAGATTGGGTTGAGCTGGGTCGAACCCCTCCCCTTTGGTGACAGCCTGAGTGCAGAGTCACCAGAGCTGAGAGAGAGGGAGGAAAGGGAATGTGAGGACAGATGTGACAGCAGGAACAGCAAAATATTGGTGGGCTCGTGGTGCTTGCTCTGATCTCTACTCTCAAGCATAAAAAAATGAAATAAAAAGGTAATGATAGCAACTGTTCCTATGAGTCACCAAAGGATTTCAGGGAACACATGGAGCAGCCCGGAGAGCTAATTTGAATTGGAGCTGGGTGTCTCAGTCCCTGCTGTAAATGTCCCAGTGAAATAAAGCCTTGCAGAAGAAATCAGATAATTAACTGATCCACCAGCATTTCACCCGACACTTTGGAGCAGAACAAGCTTTGGCAGGAACCCAGTGGTTCCAGGAATCCTGAGTGTCCAGCACAGGCTGATCTGCAGCTCCTGGGCTTCAAAGAAAAGGAAAGAAGGGAGTGTTGTGTACTGAGAACTCGGGCAATCCTTCCTCTCTCGGCGGCCACCTCAGATGCTCCAAGTTTGGGGGGGACCCGCAGGGAACCCGGCCCAGGGCTGAAAGATTTTATTTATTCCAGGAATATGTGTCCCAAGCCCCACAGCAGTGACTCCCCCAGCTCTGCATCCAGGTGCCCTGAGTGGCACAGGGTGTCCCTTCCACACTCAGGGTGTCCCTTCCACACTCAGGGTGTCCCTTCCACACTCGGATTGTCCCCTCTGCTTATCAGCAGATGCCTCCCAGAAGCCACCCCACGACCTGCAGCTGCTGATAAGCGGTCTGCCGGGTGTTCCCTGCTGCTTGGCACCAAACATGGCCCTATCCCGAGATTTCCCAATTCATCCTGGAGCCCAGCAGCCCAGGAATTCACCTGTAGAGGGGGGGTTAATTGCTTTCAGGCAAACACCATCCCTCCAGCTGTACTCGCTCAAAATAGCAAGTGAAGTCTTGCAGGAGTTTATCTGAATTAGGAGGAAGATTCGGTTCCTGGTTACAAAATTGGGAGTGCAGTTGTAAAAGAGGAAAGAAGTAAGAAAAAAATGCAATCTTAGAGCCCCCACCACCACTCAGAGCTCCTGGCTCTGGGGGTTTCTGGATCAGATCGGGGTTATAGGGGGGGAGGCCAGCTCTGAAGGCTGAGCTCTGCCCTGCCCAGGCATATCCATGGGTTTCTCGCTGCTGCTGAATGCAAATGAAGTTTCTAAGGGGATGGGAAGAGCTGTCTCTCCCCTCCTGGCTCTCTCTCCATGAGGGAATCTGGCCAGGCTTCAGTGGCTGTGAATTCTCGCTGTCTGAGGCTGCGGGTGAGGCATCCTCGGGATCAGCGTCCTTTGATGTTTAAAAGGTTCTGAGCAATGTTGACTCCTCATTCCTGTTCACTTTTGTCCCTCAGGGACAGAACTGACTTGCAGCCATATCTGCTGACCTGGTGAAACCCTCTGGGTTCAGAGCCCTGTGCCAGCTGCAGATCACAAATGTGCCAAGGGGGCTTGGCAGTTCCCTGAGGTGGCACAGGGCACATTCCCCAGAGCTGGAGCTGAGGGGCTGGAGCGTGTCCAGGGCAGGGAACGGAGCTGGGAAGGGGCTGGAGCAGCAGGAGCAGCTGAGGGAGCTGGGAAAGGGGCTCAGGCTGGAGAAAAGGAGGCTCAGGGGGGACCTTGTGGCTCTGCACAACTCCCTGACAGGAGGGGAGGGCTCTGCTCCCAGGGAACAGGGACAGGAGGAGAGGGAACGGCCTCAGGCTGGGCCAGGGGAGGCTCAGGTTGGACATCAGCAGGAATTTCTCCATGGAAAGGGTGCTCAGGCCTTGGCAGGGGCTGCCCAGGGAGGGTTGGAGTGCCCATCCCTGGAAGTATCCAAGGAAGGATGGAGGTGGCACTGAGTGCCCTGGGCTCACAAGGTGGGGGTCGGGCACAGCTCGGACTCGATGATCCCGGAGTCTTTTCCAGCCTCAGGGATTCTGGGATTCAGTGTTTCTGTGCCTGTGCCGTGCCAGCTGCAGGGGCACAGCCACCAGAGGCCTTTGGCTGTAGGAGCTGAGCTTGCTGAGGTGCTCTGTGACTCTGTAGGTGTGTCTGAGGTTTCTTAGCATGATTATTTCATGAATAAATCGGGGAATCGATGGCTGAGGTTCGTTCTGCAGGACCCTGAGGGCTGCAGCTCCCTGCCTGCTCTCCACGGGGTGATTCCCAGAACCTGTGTGAGTCTCTGCACCAAACCATCCTTCCCTGGCACTCCCAGAGACCTTCACACACATGATACAGGATTCCAAAGTTATTCTAAATCCTGAGGATTTCCCAAGCCCTGCAGAACAATTGCATAATGATGAAAGAGCTTATAAACCCCTCAAAGGTTTCTTTTTTTCCTCTTTCTGGGGCCATAAATGAAATATTTTATTCACATTCCTACTCCCGTGGGTTCAGTTTCTCTACTAAGAGATGCCACAAATGAAACTCTTACATCAGCACTGGATTAGAGTATTTTGTCATTAAACTGCTTAGAATTGTTTTCAGGCTTTTGCTTTAACTTGGATAAATTGGTTCATCATTTGTTTTCGCAGTGACATTTCCATTTTCCTTTGTATGTGTTTGATTCCAAAGTGCTTCAAAGCAGCTTTCCTGGTGAGATCCGGTATCAGGGAGGAGATGCTGTCCCCAAACACGGCTGCCTTTCTTTTCTTAAGCAAACAAAACCACCAAGATAGCTCCGGAGGAAAACATTGTTGTGTTTGTTATTGGGCACGTTAGTCATTCAACAGCAAATTTAACAACACGTGTTAATGCCAGAGGTGTGCTTTATTCTAACAGGGGTTATAACTTTTGGTGTGTGCTCCATCAATGAGGAGAATTCTGAGCTCTCCCTGGCACGTTTGCCTCGCTCAGCAGCAGCCTGAGGCAGCGTGGTGAGAACCTGAACGTCCCCAGCTCTGTGTCCCACCTGGGCAGGCAGGAGCGAGCCCTGGCGCTGCTGGGTGACCTTTCCATGTGGCTGTGCTGGAGGATCTGGGTCAAATACTGCCCTGGCTGGGTATTCTGCAGAGCTGCTGCTCAGCCTCTCACCCCTGGTCCTTCCCTGCCCCTGGAAAGGCTCTCCCTGTTCCACCTCTTGGGTCTGTGTTGGACACATCACCCGGGGAGAGAAGGGCACCGAGGCTTCTCCATCCATTCCCAGCTTTTGTTTGAAGTGTCTCACTGCGTGTGTGAGGGGCAGAGGTTCCCTCTTGAGTCAGGGAACTGAAATTGGCACTTCCAGGAGAGCAAGGAAATCCTTCTGCAAACGGCCCCCAAAAATGGGAGTGCTGAGGGCCTGGTGTTTGGCCCGTCAGGGCCATCGCTGCTGGACAACCCAACCAAAAAACATCTTTCACACATCTCTCTGAGAATAACTCACTGTGGAGAAGTCCAGTGCTTTCCCTGCCATGGAAATTAACTCTTCTCTTGGATTTACTGCCTTCCTGGTGCCATTTCCTTCTCCCCATTTTTGTGCCAGTGGGCCTTGCCTTTTTCCATCATTGCCTTCTGCATGTTGCTGGTAAAGAGCACCCCGGGGAAAGCAGCTGCTCCATCGCTGCTGTGGGAGGGCCTGTGGGATCCCAGTTTGGGTGTTGCCGGTCTGGCAGCACCCACAGCCCAGGACAGGCGTCCTGCTAACACAGGAGACCCTCACAAACCTCCGGCAGCCTGGGCTGAGGCAGAGGGGAAGGGATGAGGAGGGGTGTGAATGAACCACCCATGGTTTTATCTGCTGGGAAATGGGCACCAGGCCAGGCTTTGATCCACACAGGAGCCTAAGCCTTGAGAACTTGTCCTGAGGGAGATGCTGAGTGTTCCCACGGGTTTGGCGGCTCTGGCACAAGGTGGATGTGCTGTGTCAATCACCTGTGCCATGGGAGAGCACAGACAGAAACCAGGGGACAGCCAAGATCAGCGGAGCGTGGGCAGTGGCCACAGCCATGACCTCCAGGGAGGAAGGGACACCAAACACCCTGGTGAATTTAGAGCTTTGTGTCCATCAGAAAAGCAGCCTGGGGGTGTGGTGAGTGTTAAACCAGAGCATCCCAGCAGCTGTGTGGGGTGGGGGATACGGCCCGTGGCAGAACCCAAACGTTTTGTTGCTTGCAGAGATAAACAATAAAAGTCCCTTGGAGATTTCGAATGAAAGTGAGCAGAAAATACAACCTGGTGGTACAATTTTCAATCAGCAGCCAAAGCTGTGTGTGTGCCTGGTTCCCAGTCATGCTTTCAGCATATATTCATTAATGGTAATTAGCACAAGTTGTTCAAATGTGGCTGCTAGAAGGCAACGTCAGCATATCTCACGCTGCTGCCTTTCCCAGGGAGGGCTCTGTGCAGTACCTGAGAACAGTCCTGCTGCTTCTGTAATGAGATCTTTATTATTCCAATAATTATCATGGATGGGAATAATATTTTACACTTAGAAAGAAAGCTTATTCTGAAAGGATCCCCACAGGCCTTCCAATCCTCTTCAGTGCAGGGCGCATCCAGCAAAGGCCAACGACTCTGCCTGGCACCACACTCGGGGATAATGGACCCCAGGACATTTTGCCCCTCCAAATGCCTCCCTAGGAAAAGGACCTTTTATTGCCATTCTAACAGCTTTTTTTGAGTACAGGGATCACTGGGAGTCATCATAAAATTGTATTTATGTATCTATTTCACAAAGAATCCTCCATCCTTGGGGCATCCCAGCTCTGCCCATACAACGCCAGAATCTCCTGAGCAGCGGCAGGGCTGGGTCTCTGCTGCTGCGTTGGTGACAATGAGATCTTTCAGCCCAGCCACGTTCTGAAAACCTTCCCCGCTCTGCGCACAAAGGAGCATCCACTGATGGGGTGAACAAAACGCAGGAGCCCCGAGAGCCACATCAGCACCACTGGCTCCCAGAGCAGGGCGGTACCTGTGCCTTGGGCAGGGCACACGTGTCCCTCTGAATATTCTCCAGCATTCTGCCAAGTTTTCAATAACTGCGTTTCCACCCCCCTTTCAGAAACCCAGAATTCAGCAGTGTTAGAGTTTTTCCTAGAAAAGTTTCCCTCTTGTGCAGTCCCCATTTGCCATTATCAGCCTCACCTTTTAACTTCAGTCTGTTCCTTATCAGACTGCACTGAACAGTTTTCCTCCTTGCCTGGCTACTTGATCACTGCCCGCCCGAGCCATGCATAATTTAATGCCTTTAATCTCTCCTATTTAGCTTGTCCTTCACTCATTTCGGGGCTGTTCTGAAGGCCCTCTGCTTCCCCTGTGACCTTGTGGTGCTGACACACCAGGCCTGCTGCACGGCCCAGGGTGAGCAGCAGCGATGAGTGGAATTCCTCTGGAATTTTTGGTTCCTCCCATTGCTTCTTTCACCTCTCAGCACCTGGCTTTATCCACCAGCAGTTCGATTGTAAAGACACCTCCCTCTCGTTCCTTTCAGAAGCACCCAGGAGCTTCCCCCCAGAGCCTGGTGGGGTGCCAGGCAGCCCCCCCAGCACGGCCCCAGCTGAAACAGCTCCGTGCTGAACACAAACATCTAACGGGACGTAATTACCATCTGCTGCCTCCCAAGGCAGCACACCCCAATTACCAATAGGGAAATAATTACAGCCCACAAGTCTCCAGCACGAGGAGCTTTAGCTTCCCTCCCCTGTCTGCATCACTGCGGCTGCCCTGCTGCGGGTGCTGGCACTTCTCTCACCTTTCTTCGGCTGCTGAATGCACCCAACACCAGGAAAGCATTTGTTGGAGGAGTAAAAGTGAGATCCATTCTCCGAGGGCTTGTCTTGTACCTGCCAGAGGCGTTTCAGGAGCATTTGATGCTGCTCACCCCCTAAGCAAAGATTGGAAGCCGCGAGACAAAGCTGGGAGGTACAACCCCAACTTGTGTTTGCTGCTCTCGGGAACTTTAGCGCCTGTTTAAAAAACTCTCAGTTCTCTCTGGTGCTTGAGACATCTGATGGGTTTCTTTCCCAGCAGCCACTCGATAAACAAGAGGCACCACTTACACGGAGGAGCTGTGAGGCTTCACAAACTGACCTTGGGTGGAATGAGCACAAAAGGCTTCAGGTGAAATGAAATACCAGGACAAAGGATGGATCTGTGGGTAAATCTCTTCAGTGCAGGAAAGCTCTTACAAACTCAGGGAAGTGTTTAGCAAAGCCTGAGGAGCTCAAGGACTTCGGTTCAGAAGCAGCATCTCAAATTCCAAGTGTAAAACTGTTTGGATCTGGATTTTCAGGATTTTCAGGGGAGAGGGCACCACAACTAAATGGATTTAGGAAAGGATTCTTAGGAATAAGCAGAACCTGGAAGGAAGGAGAGCAACTTGTTCCAGCCAGGAATGTGGGGTTGCTTAGGGATGTGTTGTATTTCCTGCACTCCACTTACCCTCAAAAACCCCACAAAACAGCGGCAGAGACCCCAACCTCAAACTCTTAAGTCTCACACAGCATTTCCCTGATCCCAGGGGAGCTGGGGGAGCCTGGAGGCACTCACAGGCTCCTGCAGGCAGAGCAGGCTGCAGGCTGGTGCTGACTGACAAGGAGGCAGCTGCCAAAAGGAATCTATCATGGTTTGGAGATGCTTCCTTTTCCCTCAGTGCAGCCACTAATTTGAATCTCTCTCATCTACTCAACTGCCAATTTTTGGAATAAAATCTCGCAGAATCTTAATTATCACAGGTGCTTCTACCATCCTGTCAGGTGGGGTTGGAATTGGCCATTGGGTTTTAAAGTTATTGCAGGAGAAGGAGCGAAGGAATGAAAAAGTGGTTGGGTTTTTTTTCCCCCCTTGGGGAACCAAGCTAAAGGAGATTGATCAGCAAAGGAGTACAACTTAGAGGTCAAGGAGTGCAGTGATGAAGGGAGAACTGTCAAGTGTCACAGTGAGTTCCGTGTAAAAGCAAAGAGAAAAAGCTCTTTGGTTATGTAAATGAGATGAGGAGGAGAAAAGAGCGAGTGAGAGTACTGCGAAATGAGGGGGATGTGAAACTACAGCCATCCTCAGCAGGACTCCGAAATAAAAGGAGGGCTTGGCTTCCATTTTTAATGGTGTGGGTGTTGACCAGGGTATCAGAAGGACAGAGCAACACGCCAGGGAATACTGCAGGAGCTGATGCACAACCCCAAACCACAGGTCTGGGACCAGCAGCAGCACTTCAGGCTCCGGGGATCCTGAACGTCCCCTTGAGGGGCAGCCAGGGTGCAACTGTCCAGGAGCCAGAGCTGAAATGGTTCCCATGTGGCCCAGGTCAGACTGAAAATCCTAAACCTGCCCCATAAGAGAAAAAAAAGGAATTTCCACCACATGCAGAATTCCAGATAATGACTTTCTTTGTTTTGTAGAAGAGAGGAAGGCACAGGACACCCAATCATACAGATTTCAAGAGATACTTCTGATTAAATGCTTTAAACACACCTGGGTTTGTTTCCATGTGAACACCAGGAAGGAGGGAGGAAGGAGGAAAACAAGCTGTTGCTGCAGAGAGCAATCACACTTTTGTATTCACAGGGAAAAGCACCTCAGGTAATTCCTGTAGTGGCTGCCACCTCAAATCCAGCACTCCTGTGGACCAGGGTGAAAGGAGAGCCTGGCACAAAGCTTGGCAGTTTGGTAAATGAAAAATCTGATTGTTCTGATACACCTTCAGCAGAGTTTTTCCTTCCTGGGAATCTGCTTGTCTGTCCCTGTAACTGGGAGGCAGAAATGGGGAGGGCAGGCTGAACAAACTCCAAGTGGTTTGGTTTGTACCAGTCCCCAGAATTGCAGGAATTTAGACCAACATGAAGAATTTTTTCTACAGAACATAAGAAAAAGGAAAAAGAAGTGTTTCTGACACTCCTGATCCTGCAGTTGATATTCCTGAGGTTTGTGTAGCTCCATGGAACTTTCTCCTTCCAAAAGCTGATGGTGCTGCAGGTGAAGGGTTGTGTCAGAGCCACTCGGTCCCGGGGGTCATGGCCAAACACAGCCACAAAATTCACCCCTGCACACTTTATCTGGAGCTGTTTGTGCCAAAACTGGAGTCAGTGCTCTCGTGCTTGTCAATCCTGAATAAAAGTCCGGGAGTTTTATCGTGTTCACCGCATGGAGATGAAAACTGCAGGGTAGCCTGATCTACAAAACTAATTAACTTGCTGATAAATTTGAAAATATCTACAGGGAGCTCATTAAGGGGAAAAAAGAATCTCGTGAATGGTGGAGTTCACAAAGCTTAACCCCGGGGTGAGAAACAATGAGCCAAACTAAATATCACTCAGGAAAACTCCAAAGCAGCCACAAGTAGTTACACCCAAGGAAGGACCTGGACACAGAGAGACTCCTGGGTCACCAGGGGCACCTCTGCAACCAGGTTCTGCTCCAATTTGCTTTGGATGAATGTTTCTTCCAGTTTTAATTTCTCTAGTCCTCAAGGTTGTCCGGCATTTGCCCCAAGAGCCAGGTTTGGGCTGTATTTCCTTCCAGTGCTCCCCAGCCGTGAGTTATTAGCATGTTATGTAGTTTTATTAAGATTTTCCATAGAAATATTGAACAATATTGCCCTTAGGGGTAGCCCTTTAGGAGGTCTGGCAACTCCTCCCAGGCTGACTCTTCCCTTTAACACAAGATCTTTTCTGTCTTGGCTTTATTCGGTTCCTCCCTCCCCTTTTAACTCTCCTGCAATCCTCGTTTTCCTCGGCGTTGCTAATGAGTCCCTCATGTGACACCGTGTCAAATGCTCTCTCACAGCCCCCAGAGATGGTATCGAGCGTGTTCCCTTTGTTTAAAAACTCCATTACCTTATCAGGGAGAGATATCGGATTAGCCTGCCACAATCTCCCTTGGATAAAGCCACGCTTCATCCCAGCCTGTTTCCCACTCAGAGCCATGGCTTTAATTGCTTCTGCCTTCAAAATCTATCTCAAAGCTTGCACCAAGCTGAGCTCCTCTTTCAGGCTTCAAACCCCACTGTTTGCCCTCCCGTATCAGGGCCCTTGGGCTGGGGCAGATGTTCTGTCCCAGCAAGGGAAGGGCCCAGGGAGGTGTGCTCCCTTCTGGGCTGTGGGGCTTGGAGTCAGGAGGGGAGATCCAACCTCCTGGAGGGTAAAAAGCTCCTCACAGGGGGATTTTCTGGCAGACTGGGCAGCTGTGACTGCTGGAAACAGGCTGACAGTCACCTCAGCTGTGGCACCACGACACCAGTCGAAGAGGGTCCCTTACGGGACTCTGAAGTTGCCACTCCTCTCAGGCAGCTGGGCTGAACAGGTCTGACTGAGCGGACCTCCCTGTGCAATTCCTGCTCAAATGAAACCAAATTTATTGGTTGGAAAGCTGTTTGTCTGAGGAGATCCCCCCCAGAGCTGGGGACGTGTAGGGGACCCAACAACAAATGGCCATTCCCCAAGCCTGGGGTTGTTCCTCCCCAGGGGCAGGACCTGCATCTCTGAGCTTAGGGGCCTCTAAGAGCAGGTGATCAGGACACTGAGCACGGGGCCACAGGCAGATATCTCCATCCAGGACAACTCCTCCAGGCTGTCCTCAGTGCCTCCAGAATGAAACAGGCGTTTTCAAGGTACAATTCACCACACACCTCTGACAGAAAAGCTCCCCTGCCCACAAAGGGAGTCTGAGCAGAGCAGCTCCGAGGGAGATGTCTGCATCAGAGGTGTCAGAAAGCACAGCCTTGGGAGTCAGGGTTCGTTTCACCCAAATTCCAAGTGTCAGGATGCTGAAAGAGCCTCTTGCTGGAAAAAGGTCAGTCCCTTTATTCCTCGTTATTCATTATCTTTTCATATCACTCTACCATCAGCTGCTTGAAGAGCTATTATTGCAGCACGTTCAGCGGTGAAATGGATGAAGTTCTCTTCTCCCCCCATGCTGTGACCTCTGTGACGGCTGTGAATAAAACTAATGACAATAAATTACAGAGGTGTTGCTGGATGTTGCCAGAGGAGCGATAAAATGTGATGGCAGTTAATAGAGCATGTTTAAAAGACACAAGGCAACTGTTGTCTACCAGGAGACACCCAAATGCGTTCGGGAAGAGAGAGAAGTGGCATCCTGCTGCTCAGGGCCGGAGCACTCAGCAGCTCCCTGTGGTTTTTAGCTGTAACCTCTGCAGTGCTTTGCCTCTTCTCCTGCACAGTGTGTGCTGCTTCCACCCTGCAGCCCACCAAAACCTGCACAGCTGTGCTCTCACCCTGCCAACCTCTGTGCCAGCAGCAGGGATGGTGCCCCTCTGCACTCCCACCCACAGCAGCAGAGCAGCGGGGATGGTGTCCCCGTGCCCAGCTCAGAGCTGTCCTGGTGCCTGTCCTGGTGCCTGGCAGAGTGCCAGGGACTTGCCATTAGTCCCTGGCACACCCAGGGGCCTTGCAGGGGCCGGCTGCTGTGAGGGAGGTACGGCCCCGGTGATAAGGATGCTGTGAGGACACGTCTGGCTCGGCAGGAGCAGCGTGGGAGGACAACATGTTCGGCTGCTCCAGACAAAGAGGGGAATAGCAGAGGGGTTTAGGAGCTCCTGGATGTCTTCTTGTTTTGTACAACACATCCCAGCAGTACCAACAGAGCCCTGCCACGGTGCAGGGAGAGTGAAGCAGACTCCTCCTGACAGATTGCTGCTCCCGTGTTTGGTTTGTCAGAGCGTGTACAAGCTCCCTGTCTGCAGAGATGAGATAATCACAGGCTGCTGGGGGATTGGAGTAGCTCTGAGTATGTTCAACAAACATCAAGGACAGCAAATCTGGGATGCTGGAAAAAAAGGCTCATCAGCATATCCTGTTCACTGCTGATCCCACTCGAGGGTGGAGCGCAAAGTGCAGGCCCTGCCTGACCTCTTATCAAGCTGAGATTACCCTGAGACTTCAGTGGTCCTTCATCCCGCTCTTGTAGGTCCTGTCACACTCGGGATGTGTGAGGAGCTCAGGTACCTGTGATTTTTGTCTCTGGCTTTAAGCCAAGCTCCCCCAGTCCCCTTAATCCCTCCACTGATTTGGGGTTGCAGAGCACAGCTCACAGCTGGTCTCCTGTGAGCAGGGGTTGCTCCACCTCATTCTCCTCTGTGGTCTGCTCTAACCAATCTCAGATGTCTTAGGCTGGGCTTTCTTAAGGAACGACCTACCTTTGAGTCTACCACAAATTTCGGAAGGTTGAGACACTTCTACCAGTATGAACCTACTGTTCTTTTTATCTCCTCCACCCTCTTGCCATCCTTTGGAAGGACAAGACTGTGGGAGTGTTGTGGCTGAGCAGCTTGAGGGTTTCAGCACGGGGGTCACGAGATGCAGCGTAAATCAGAGCAGAGCGAGGGATGGCCGTGGCTGCCGTGTGAGACACATCCTGGAGCAGGGCAGCCCAGAACAGCTCCCTGCAAGCTCTGTGAGTGACTGCAGGTAAGATCCAACTCCTGCATGAGATCCCAGTCCTGCACAAGAGCGGGAAAAGCAGGAGGAAGGGTAAATCAAGCGCAGCAGAACTCATCTCCCATTCCAAAGAGCAGCAGCCCAGAGGCTGCGATTGCTAATTAAACAGTTTCTCCCATGAACACAGGCAATGAGGGTGACATTTACCTCTTGTAGGCTATAAATACCCAGCCATAAGCAAACATTTCTAATCAGTGATTAGGGGTGAGGTTATTTTCCCTGACGTTATAAGTGATTGTTTGTTTGTGCAGAGTTAATGGGCAAGATCATGCTGGAGGTGCTGGCCAAGGATTCCGAGCTGGTGCCTGCACCAGAGCTTTGGCACCACGCTGAACTGGGTCACCAGGCTCGAGAGGGCATCCCAGACCCCCAGGACAACCTCCAGCTGAGCCCTGTAGGGTTTTTTTCCAGGGTCACTGAGGCAAGGAGCAGAGTGGCGATGGTCCAGCCCAGGGCCCTGCATGGCCTCCTCCTGTCCTGAGCCAGACACGGAGGCTCTGCCCATGCTCTGGGGTGAGCAGGGCGTGGGGCACTCCTGCCCACCTTGCTGGGGACATCCCACCCCTGAGGTGGGGTGAAAGCTTGGGGGGATTGAGCTTGGGATAGGCGCTGACAGAATGGAGGGAGGAGGCCTTTGCCCAGACCGTGTCCAACCCCGCCGGAGGCAGACACCCTGCCAAGGTGGCAAAGTCCTCTTTTTGACAAGGCCCTCTTTTCCTGCAGCCTTCTGTGTAGAGACGAGAGCAAAACCAGCGGGGAATGAGCCTTGTCACAGGATCGGGGAGGGAGAGGTGTTCTCACAGCACCAGCCTTTCCACCCCAGCAAACACCCCCAGCCCACGCCGTGCCCTCCGCAGCTGCAAGGAGCACGGGCAGGGAAATCCAAAGGGGCATGGGCAGGCTCCTGCCTGGCCACCAGCAGTGCCCAGAGCCCTGTGAGGGACGCAGGCAGGTCTGGAGAAGCTGCTGTAATGGTTTGTGACAGCTCCTGTCTGTCCCCGGGGAGTGACACGCTCCGGCGTGCGCGCAGCGCGTGGAAGCAAATCCAGCAAAGGGCTGGGAGAGAGCTGGGAGCCAGGAGAGCTCAGGGAACTCCTGTGCCCGCAGCATCTCTCCTGATGTGTCTATATTTTATTCAGCATGTTTTTTCCTCCTGAAAGTAGAGGGCTGGAGGCACTGAGACAATGCCCTTTTCAGAGACGCGGCGATAAAATGTCTGGGCTCGTCCCTCCGGGCGAGGCAGGGTTGCTGCTCCCTGCTGCAGCCTGGATGGTGACCCAGCAAAGCAGCTGGGCTCAGAAAGGTTTTCTGGCCTGCTCACATCCTCATTGCTCCGCTCCCCACCATCTGTCGCACCAGTTTAGGCTGGTATGGCACAGGCCTGGCATTTGCTGGTGGCTTTTTGGGCTAAGGTTGTACCTGATCCCCGTTCCCCTGCACGGAGCAGTGAGGGGCACGTCCCACACACCTCCACTCTCCTGGGAAAGGGAGGGCTCCTGCACAGGGCTCTTTGCAGTGGCAGCGATGCCGATGGAAAGCGTTGTTGGCCAAAAGGTGCAGCTCTGGTACCCTGGTGACACAGGTGGCCACTGAGTAGGGTCAGAGACCAAGCCATGGCTGGGAGGAGCTGGCAGGGCCTGCTCCTAACCCTTCTGCCAGGGACCTTGCTGGCTGCATTCCCTTTGCAGCACGGGTTGCCATCTGATCGGGAGCCGACAACTCAGCATCACATCACTAGGTCTGACTTCCAGACAAGTCCTCCAGGACAAGCAACAGAGAGGGTGAAGAACTTGAATTTCAGCGTTAAATATCCTCAATAAAGCAGTGGTGACTGAGTTGGAAGCTCAGTAGGCTGGGGTTTTTCAATTGTTCTCTACCAGTAGCTGGGTTTAGCTGTGCCGAGAGAGGTTGTGCCCTTGGAGGGAGATCAGCAGCTCCAAGAGCTGGTGGCCTGCTCCCCACACCTGGAAACAGGTGTCTCTTTCCAGTCCCCGTGCCTTGGATGTGCACCAAGCTGGTAAAAGTATTCTTAACACTGTTTTTGTTGGAAGTTGAATTCCCAGCAAAGGGAAATTTGCCATGAAAAGTGTCTGACGCTGCCCAGGGAAAGTGCTGAGGCTCCTGCTGAAGACAGAGTGCCTCTGGAATCAAAAATTCCTGGTGCCTTGCCAAACCACAGAGCCACGGACTCCTGTGATAAGCACTCCTGCTCGGTGAGAGGGAGAGGGAGAGCAGCGAGGAGTCCAAGCAGAAAGTCCTCACACAACCCCAGAGCCACAGCTGAGGTGTGCTCCAGCCCTGGTCAGAGCTGAGCTGTGCACGAGCTCCCAGGAGTGCCAGGGCAGCTGGGGGTTTGTGCAAGCTGGAAACTGAGGCTGAGTAGCGACTTTGAGAGTGGAAAAATCACCTGAGGGAGCAGCACAGGGAGCTCTCCCCATCCCTGCAGGTTTGCAGGTGAACTCCAGGGCTGTAGGTGGATGTGGGGAAATGTTGCACAAAGCACAAGCTACCTCTGATGGCTTCCTTTGCCAAGTCATCTGTATCCAGTGTTCTTCCTTAGGGTCATTTCTTCTCACTTCTTCCTTGGAGGCCACAGTGGGGCCTCCAGCTCCATTTACAGGGCAGCAGGGCACATAGGGAGCACCCAAAAGACAAGAATCCCCTAAAAATTACCTGCTATAATATGGCAGTCTGGAGTATGTGAGGGCTGAGTGACTCTGAGGTCAGATGAGCTCTTCTCTCTCTTCTCTTCTCTTCTCTTCTCTTCTCTTCTCTTCTCTTCTCTTCTCTTCTCTTCTCTTCTCTTCTCTTCTCTTCTCTTCTCTTCTCTTCTCTTTTCTCCTCTTCTCTTCTCTTCTCTTCTCTTCTCTTCTCTTCTCTTCTCTTCTCTTCTCTTCTCTTCTCTTCTCTTCTCTTCTCTTCTCTTCTCTTCTCTTCTCTTCTCTTCTCTTCTCTTCTCTTCTCTTCTCTTCTCTTCTCTTCTCTTCTCTTCTCTTCTCTTCTCTTCTCTTCTCTTCTCTTCTCTTCTCTTCTCTTCTCTTCTCTTCTCTTCTCTTCTCTTCTCTTCTCTTCTCTTCTCTTCTCTTCTCTTCTCTTCTCTTCTCTTCTCTTCTCTTCTCTTCTCTTCTCTTCTCTTCTCTTCTCTTCTCTTCTCTTCTCTTCTCTTCTCTTCTCTTCTCTTCTCTTCTCTTCTCTTCTCTTCTCTTCTCTTCTCTTCTCTTCTCTTCTCTTCTCTTCTCTTCTCTTCTCTTCTCTTCTCTTCTCTTCTCTTCTCTTCTCTTCTCTTCTCTTCTCTTCTCTTCTCTTCTCTTCTCTTCTCTTCTCCTTTCCTTTTCTCTCTCCTCTATTCTCTCTCTTCTCTTCTTCTTTCTTCTCTCTTCTCTCTTCTTTCTTCTCTCTTCTCTCGTCTCTCTTCTCTCTTCTTTCTCTCTTCTCTCTCCTCTCTTCTCTCTTCTCCCTCTTCCCTTCTCTCCTCTCTCCACCTTTTGCGCCCATGACAACACCACCGGCCTCAAGGTGACTTTATCCAAGCCAGAGACCAACACCTTTGGATACCAGCAGCCCAGTTGTTCTCCACCTTCCCAAGCTCTTCTGGGCACTGGCTGCAGGAGCTTAGCATTTATATTGCTGCATAATAATATCTCTGCTTTATATCCAAAGCCAACGTCTCCATCACAAGAGTTATTTCCCTCGATCAGCCAGTGAATAGCAGTGCTGTTAAAGAGGTAATGAGAAGATAAATTGTGCAAGGCAGCTGACAGCAAGAGCATGAAATGATGTCTCTGAGGCTCGTTGTCCTCAGGGAAAGAGGTCCCGATTGCTGGTGCTGATCCCAGCTTAACTGGGCTGAGGGCAGTGCTGGGACTGCCCCCCCGGAATCATCCCTGCATTTCTCAGGGAGGGGTGGAGGGAAGTTCAGCAGGGACTGATGGATCTCGTCAGTGGAAGTACACTTCCAGAGGTCCAGGTCAATGAGAGGGCAATGAGGAAGGGAGGGCTCAGCAGCAGCTCAGGTTTCACAGAGCAGCGAAATCTGGCTGGGATTTGCCCCATGGACTCCGTGCCTCGGAAATGATTCCCCACCTGAGGACGGCTGTAAGGGAAACTAAGCAGGGCTGGGCCACAGAGTCCTGGGATGCAGCTGGTGACACCTTGTAGTTTTTAGAACGTGGCATAGCTGAGGAAAACATTGAAAACCCCATGACAAAATAGAGATTATAGTGGGGACATACCTGTGCACCTGCTCCTTGGGAACAAGGGCACCCTCTCATAAAGTGCCAATTCCCAGCTCTTCACATCCAGGGGTTGGGACCAGCCTGGTCCTCCTGGGCTGTGGTGGGTGGAATCCTCTGCATGTGCAGGTCTTGGGTGCTTTCAGGATCCTGGAGGTGGATTTGGCTGTGCCCTGCAGAGCAGTTCAGCTTCCTGGTCTCCAGCATTCCCAGAACCAGTTACCCACCACCCCACTTCTGCTGGGAATGCTGTTATCTGCTGGAAGTGCTGTTATCTGCTGGCACCTGAGCAGGACTAGGCTTGTAATCCAGCTGCAAAGGACAGAGCTGTAGGAACATTTCGTCCCTCTTTCCTGGAGGGATTATGGCTGGAAGTGGAGCTCTTCACATCTTGGCTTGGATCTTCTTCAACTTTAACTTGCCCAAAGGCAGAGAGACCTAAGTTGGACACCAGCAGGAATTTCCCCATGGAAAGGGTGCTCAGGCCTTGGCAGGGGCTGCCCAGGGAGGTTTGGAGTCCCCATCCCTGGAGGTGTCCAAGGAGGGGCTGGAGGTGGCACTCAGAGCTCTGGGCTGGGGACAAGGTGGGGATGTGGCACAGGTTGGACTCGATGATTTTGGAGGTCTTTTCCAACCTGAACAGTTCTGAGATTCAGTGACCTTCCCAAACACATGAGGTGAAAAAACAGCGTGGGAAGGGGTGCAAGAAGACATCAGGTGATTCAAGGATCTGAGCAGGACAAGTCTGGAGAGTGACCAAGGCCCAAACCCGTGGGTGGTGTCAGGGGTGGCACAGGACGGGGAGTTTCAGGAGAGGTCCATCGCAAGCAGCTCGTCCATGTGGTGTGGGAAGGGACACGAATCCCGGGGGCAGGAGAGTGTGGGGACAGAGGGAATGCTGTGGGCAGGCCATGAGGGGGGGTCTGTGGGACAGGGCAGGACTCATAAAAGGAACCTGGCACCAAGGAAACAGGGACCACATCGCTCACAGGGCTCTGGAGGGCCACAGCAGGGGAGGATTTGTTGGAGAACAGCGCTTTCCAATGATGCTGAGTTCCTGAGGGGCCCAGCCGTGTCCCTGCTGTCACCTGGACGCTGCAGACTCCACTCCTTCCCCTGCCAGTGGTTCAGCCAGCGAGGGGGATGCACGGAGAGCAGCAGAGAGAGTTCAGGGAGAGCTCACATGAGGAGCTCTGAAATATTAATGTGTCCGTGCCCTGCATACACTGTCCCTCCTCCCCCCAAGGCAGGGCAGAGTGGCTCAGGGGGAGGGAGGGCTGGCCAGAACCTGCCTCAGCACTGAGGATCGGGAGATGCAACGCTGCAAAGTGCAGGGAGGGCTTGGAATTCACCAGCGAGAGACAGGCAGGGGCAGGAAAAGCTGTGCCTGGTAGATGGGAATTGCCACGGGACTCAGAAATGCAGAGATCACCCAGGATCTGCTTCTCCACCCCTGTGAGCTGAAAGCAGCAGCACAGAGGGGAACAGAGACCACCCAGTGAGAGACCCCCTCAGCCACAGCCCCCAGCGGCACTGCAGGCCTCTGGAAAGTCCTCAGGAAGAAGGTGTGGGTTTTCCAGGGCTATCCCATCACTGGGATGAGAGGACAGCTCGCTGGAATGTGCTGGGCAGGGCTCTGGGAAAGCAGTGAGGCGTTCCTGGGAAGCAGAGTGGTGTTCCTGGGAAGCAGTGAGGTGTTCCTGGGAATGGCTGTGGTGTTCCTGGGAAGCAGAGTGGTATTTCTGGGAAGTAGAGGGAAGCTCTGGGGAGCACGTGGAGCTCTGGGAAGCGGTGGGGAGCTTCTGGGAAGCAGTGAGGTGTTCCTGGGAATCACTGTGATGTTTCTGGAAAGCAGTGAGGTGTTTCTGAGGATCACTGTGGTGTTCCTGGGAAGCAGAGGGAAGCTCTGGGAAGCAGTGAGGTGTTTCTGAGGATCACTGTGGTGTTCCTGGGAAGCAGAGGGAAGCTCTGGGGAGCACGGGTTGCGCAGGAGCTGCTCTCAGCTGAAACCTGCCCCAAATCTGAGCGCAGAAACCACTGAGCAGATGGGGAGCAGCTCTTAGAGCCCAGATCCTCTCCCTGCCACAGATGTTGGCTCAGACCCGGGGCAGCCCCTTCCCTTCGAGGATGCTGATTTTACACTTCCATCCCAATGTTTCCTGCTGTGTAATCCTTGGAAGGGTTTTTTTGTCCGTGCCACACCTGGTGCTGTGAGATCTGTTTTCTCCAGTGTCCCCTGGCAGGGAGAGCTGGGCACTGCTTTGCTCTGCACCCCAAACCAACCACCTGCTGTGTGGGGACCCCAGCCCAGGAGCTGTGGAGCACGATCACAGCTGAAATATGGTTTTTATGGCAGCAAATGACACCAGGTGTATCTGCTGAGCTCCTGGTGAGCTGATTTCAGCTCTCAGCCATCTGTGCAGCCTCGTTTTTCCAAGCCTGGGGGCTTTCAGTGCTTCATGCAGCACGTGCAGCCTCAGCACTGCCTTTCAGCCCCTTGGCACCGCGCTGGGGCAGTCCTGTGTCAGCCAAAATGTGGGATTGATCCATCTTGGGAAAAGCTTTGGCCGGTCAGTGCCCCACTTTAGCTCAGTTCCCCACACCCTGGCTCAGCATGGAGGAGCAGGAGAGGGGTCTGTAGAGAGAGAAGGAGCCAGCAGTGCCTCCCAACATGACACCAGTGCAGTCCCTCCGGGCAGGGAGGATCCCCATTTCCCCACCATCCCTGCTGGGTGTCACTGGGGTTCACAGGATGAATGGCAGGCATCGTTTGTCACGTCATTCACCACATTTACACAGTGGCAGGCATGACTCACCACGGAGTCTCAGCCCTTTATCTGCATCTCTCCAAGGTCATGTTGCTCCAGTGGAATTGTCTTTCCTGCATTTAAAGCTGCAGCTGGATGGGATCTGGGTAAAGAAACCAGAATAAAATAGGTGTGGGGCTAAAAAAAAGTAGTGTTCGAGGGAGGGGAACCCTGGTGTGGAACTGGGGAATGGCCACATGAAATGAGACCTAGAGTTTCCCCAGGCTGATTTTGGAGAACCTTCCTCAGGGCACAGGATTTGCATCTGGACTGAAGACACTGTGTCAGCATCCCCATGTTCATCCCCATCCCATCTCCATCTCCATCTCCATCCCCATCCCATCCCATCCCATCCCATCCCCTCACCCCACCTCCCGCCTTTGTACAAAGGTGAGATCAGGAACCTGATCTGGCTAAAACTCCATGACAAAACCAGACAAATGAGAAAGCAGAGAGAATCTCCTGCAAGATCCTATAAAAACAGGCCCGAGGGAGGGATGAGAATCATTTCCCTGAGGGCTGAGGAGGGAGCAGGACCCTCTCCTCCAGTGCCATCACGGCTGGCACCCAGTTAATCTGACCCCAGATCTGCTTCGCTTGGCCTTGGTGAGTTTGGTGCAGAAATAAAATGAAATAAACCCCGACAAAACCCAATAAAAGCCGTGTTCCAGCAAGCGGAGCTGGGAATCAAATCTGCCAAGGTAACGATTCCCATGGAAGGCAGGGAGTGAGTAAATAAACGGGAATTGCTTTGCCTACAGGAGAGAGCTCGCTCTGCTGTAAATCCTGGCCTCTGCCAGATCCCCCTTTCCATGCAGGGCAGTAAATATTCCATGAGTTATGAGGGGGGGTTTCAACCACACGTGGTAAAGAAACCAAAATGAGGTCTGAAAAAAAACCCCCTGAGGTTGAACCCAAACCCACACGTTCAAAATAAATAAATGTTGATGTCTTTTGTTTGCCTTTTGCCTTGAGGGCCTTGGAGCTGCCGAGAGCTCTCTCTGTACAAGAGAGAGGCAGTGATCTCCTTTAATTAAAGATCAATTAAATTCCCACCTAATCAATGGATTCGAGAACCTGGGCCTTGAAAGATTTCTGATGAGCTTCATGTCTAAACCTGGGACAGCCGGACATCCGAGCAGCTGTCCAAGGGGATGCTCATTTCCCATGGAAAGGGACACCAGGATGCCACAACCACTACTGGTGGTTTTAAAGATGGTTAATATCAGTAGTTGCTGCAGAATTTCCCCAAATAAGACCTGTTTGAGCAAACCTAAATAATGATAAATACTGTAACTTATTGTCACTAGAGGCAGACTCATTATTCGGAGATGCTGACCGTGCCAAGCAGTTTGGGACACTGGAATCAAGGCAGCTCTCCTGGAATAGCTGGGCTTTAAACTATATTTTTTTTCCCTTTAGCAGCAATCCAATATTCCCAGTATCTAAGTTGCTCTGAGGCTTATAAACATAAAAAATTAAAATTATTAAAAAAAAAAAAAAAAAAGTTGTTTGTAATTCCAGCCGGTTTTGAGTTGGCCAAACAGAAAATGTCTAATCACAACATATGGAAAAGGGTTTTTAAATTAAATATTTATTTAAAAAAATAATGTGAATGTATAAAATCTGCAAGAATCTGTGCTTCATATCAGGAACATGCTGGTGGTCAGAGTTAGGACACCTTGGGAAGGCTGAGAGGATTGGGATTGTGCAGCCTGGAGATGAGAAGGCTCTGGGATCTGGCCTCCCTGTGGCCTCCCAGTACCTGAAAAGCGCTTCAAAAAAAGAGGGGAGAGATTTTGGACAAGGGATGGAGAGACAGGACAAGGGGGAATGGCTTCCCACTGCCAGAGGGCAGGGATGGATGGGATATTGGGAAGGAATTGTTCCCTGTGAGGGTGGGGAGGCCCTGGCACAGGGTGCCCAGAGCAGCTGGGGCTGCCCCTGGATCCCTGGCAGTGCCCAAGGCCAGGCTGGACGGGGCTTGGAGCAGCCTGGGACAGTGGGAGGTGTCCCTGCCCATGGCAGGGGTGGCACTGGATGGGCTTTGTGATCCCTCCCAACCCAAACCATTCCAAGATTCCATGATCTGTCCTCAGCTCCTTCAAAGAGTCTGTGCCGCCTTCTCCCTTTTGCTGGGATTGAAGCAGTGCCAGAACAGGCGAGGAAATTCTTAGTAAAAAGGGAGATTTTGACACTGTCACACTCAGATCTTCCCATAGAATCGCTATTTTGAAAGCCACTCTTTCATGTGACTTCGGTTAGACTTCAGCAGATGCTTAAAGTTAACCATCTGCTTAATTGCTGATAGGATTAGGATTTAAATGGAGCTCTCCCTAACACAGAGCCCCTTTCTTTGTGCCTTAATAAAGCACTTTTGGCCGCAGTTCATTTTAAGGGCTTGATTAGTGCTGGTGACTTCTTTTTACGCTTAAAGATAAGACTCTGATGAGTGTTAGATTGCATCTGGATCTTAATCGTCCTCAAAGCACTGGCCCAAAGCCACGTTCAGCAGTTGACAGGCGTGCAAACGAGCCTCCAGCCAGGGAAAACAAAACGCCAGGAACCAGCAAAAGGGCGGAATGGGTTTCAAACCATCACAACTGACACATCCTCCTTCCCGGCCCCTCACAGCCACTCGTTGCCGTGCCACGTAAAGAGATCTTTGCTTCCCTGCCCAGACACCTCCAGGCCGGCCATGCCTTGGTGACAGATGAGGAGCAAGCGAATTTCTGTGGCTTCAGAGTGATTTAAAACCAGTTAAGGACTTCAGTCTATTTATCTGCATCGTCGTGTTGCTTTTAACACCGCACATTTATCACTCCTGAGGCTGGGAAAGCCCTGCTGGGCTCTGGGCAAGCTGGGACCCACCCTCCTCTCCAGTGTCTCTGCATGCTCCTGCAAGGACCTGGTGACAGGACAAGGACCTGGTGACAGGACAAGGACTGATCCAAAGCCATTTGGTTCCATGGGAAAACAATTGAGATTTCTTTTCCCGTGTAGCAGCCAAGGAGTTTAGCTCTCTCCTGATTCCTGTTTCTTTTCAGCCTAAGGAGCAAGATGGGACAGGCAGATCTTGGTGTTTCCTAAGGGAAAGCAGTGAGCAGGGCTTGGATTTTTGCTCTCCAAGTGGATCTGAGGTCCAGCATCCCTGGACCCACTGGAGAGCCCTTCTGACAGGGATTTCATCCTCAACTTTTTCTCTTCATGGAGGAGGGAAAAACAAGAGGAGGACTTTGTGTTCCCTTCCCTTCCCCTTCCCCTTCCTGCCAATACCATGGGGTTAAAAGGGACCGTGTGTTACTTCCAAAGGTATTTGCATAATTATCTCAGCACTCGGAATGTGCAGGGGCTGGCTGCATTCCACCGAAGATTGCATTTAACTAATCCTGCTTTAGAAACCCCAGACTATTTATACCTTCTCGAATCCACTCCATCTCCAGAAACGCCCTTTAAAGGACACATTTTGTTCTCTCCTGACCATATGTTTTCCCCGTGAGCTGCACACTCTGGACGTGTTTCCAAAGGTTGCCATCCAGGGCTGCTCCCCCAGCTGCTGCTGTGCAGTGCTGGCTGGTGTCACTCATGCAGCCTGCTCAGCTGTTGGATTTTTGAGGAAACCAGCCCATATTTATCTGATTGCTTTGTGTTTCCGAGGCAGTGTGGAGTTCTCAGACACAGAGGGGATCCCAGGCGCTCGCTGTCAGCACCAGCCACGTTTGTGCCCTGGGCTCTGCAGAACTTCCTCTCCCACACTGAAAGTCCTTGTTCTTCCTCTTCATCTGGATTTCTTCCAGTCCTTTCTCCACTTTTTCCTCCTGATCTGTTCTGGAACATTGAGAAGGGGGATAGCTGAAAACAATGAAAATCAGAGCAGATAAAGCAGGAAATGCTACGGAGGGATGCTGAACTCCAGCTCCAGGTGAGTTCAGACATTCCCACCTGGCTGAGGGGCACCGTGGTTGCTGCTCTCTGGAGCAGAGGCATTGCTGGGGGGGATCCCCATGAAGGATGTCTCCTTTCCAGAGCTTCCCTCTGCTGAGCCAGCCAGGCTCTGGGGAGAGCAGGAAAAGCTTGAAGTTAACCTTTTGACAGACCTCACACTCCACTGTCCACAAGGAGGAAAAACCATTTCTTCTTCAAGCCAGATACTCCAGAAGGCATCAGCTTCCTTGTAGAGAGAGAGATTTGGAGGTCTCTGTGACCTTTATCTTCTTTTGCTGTTTTTAAAACCATCATTTTAAAGCCGAGATCAGGAAATATTTTTCTCATGGCTTTGTTTTTCTGCAAGCGCCCTTTTTCGCTGTAGTGGCTTGAAAACAGAAGTTGCATTTTCCTCCCTTGCCAAGCTCTTCCCTGCAGTTTTCTTTGGCAATGAGGAGCTGCAGGGATGTGCTGGGAGGGAGACATATGTTGGTGTGTAGGGAGCTCGTGAGTGGGCCCCGTTTCCATGTTCCGTCGTGGCTACGAGGGCTGCGTGGGAGGAGGAGACTCCGCTGTGAATGAGTGTGTGATTTGTGCAGCCTTTCGGCGCAGGAGACAGATCTTTGTGAGTGAACCCCAAGCCCTGTTGTACGAGAACATCCTCCTCGCGCTCCCGTTTTTACTCAGATAGTTGAGGGAGGAGGATTATTTTCCACCTCGCAGCTCCGTGGGCCTTGCTGGTTTTTTAGTTTTTTCTTTATTCTTCTCAGCCATGACCTCCAGAACTTCAGTGCCCACGGCAGCCGAGTGTTTTCCACCTGCAGCTGCACGTGGTGAGGCCGTGTCAGGGCAGGTTTGGGTTGGATTTTAGGGAAAGGTTCTTCCCCCAGGGAATGGGCACGGCCCCGAGGCTGCCAGAGCTCCAGGAGGGTTTGGACAACGCTGCCAGGGATGCCCAGGGTGGGGTTGTTGGGGTGTCTGTGCAGGGCCAGGGGCTGGACTGGATGATCCCTGTGGGTGCCTCCCAGCTCAGGACATTCTGTGATTCACCTCCTCCTTGATTTCTTAGATTTCGTTTAAGCCTTCATCTCCCATAGCCTTAAAATAAGGAATAAACACAAGCCAAGCTGGAAAAACAAGAAGTCAAAAAGCAGCAAAAGCCTGAGCTGAAGTCTCCTGTGCAGTGTTCACTCACACGGCCTTCAGGTACTTGATATTTTGCAAGTAAAATCCCTGCCTTGAGCACTGCTGGGACAGAGCAGGGAAGGGTCAGGGCTTGTAGCAGAAGCACGAGACACCAAGGGAAGGATGGGAACTGGGGCAGGGGAAGCACAGGAGCGGTGTCCAGGTGACCCTGACATCTCTCTTGGCGCTGCTGGGGAGTTCCTGCGGCCAAATCCAGAGGGCAGATCCCGCTGACGAGCCTGCAGCAGCTCCAGGTGTGAGAAACACCAACCTCCTGCCTGCCCTTGCTGTGCCAGCACCTCCCAGAGCACCCAGAGTCTGCCCAGGGACAGGCCTGGAGGAACCCGAGTTGATCAGAGCCTTTCAAAGTCCCTTTGGTTTCTTGCTCCCCAAAGTTTCCAGCACCTCCAGCGTGGTTTTCCGAAGTGTTGAGCTCCAGTGGGCTGCCACAGGCACAGAATCGTGGAGTCATTCAGGTTGGAAAAGACCTCTGAGATCCCCAAGTCCAGCCCAGCACCACCACCTCGTTCACCACTAAAGCAGACCCTCAAGCACCACATCCACATGTTTTTTGAACACTTCCAGGGGTGGTGACTCCACCACTTCCTTGGGCAGCCCCTCCCAATGCTCAACCACCCCTTCTGTGAAGAAATTCCTGCTTATGCCCACCCTGAGCCTCCCCTGGCCCAGCCTGAGGCCGTTCCCTCTCCTCCTGTCCCTGTTCCCTGGGAGCAGAGCCCGACCCCCCCCGGCTGCCCCCTCCTGTCAGGGAGTTGTGCAGAGCCACAAGGTCCCCCCTGGGCCTCCTTTTCTCCAGGCTGAGCCCCCTCAGTTCCTTCAGCTGCCCCTCACCAGGAGGTTGTGCCCTCACTACCTTGGCTGGGATGCAGAGTGACAAACCTGAGGTTGGACTGGGCTGAGGGAGCATTTCCAGTCCCCCTCCTCTTATTGTGTGGCCACTGATTCCACCTGCCTTCTTTATTTTCCCCCCAGGTAAACCAGGAGCTGTTCCAGCTGCCTCTCCTGCCCCACAAAAGGGGCATGATTAATTAGCAGCTGATTTGTGCTTGCAAAATCCTATTAAAAATCCCCTGTGTGATACAAAAAATCTGATCCGACTTTTCCAGGGCTGTTCCTCAGGAGGAATAAAGCCTGGCAGGTGTGAGCACACCTGTTCTGGTCTCAGGTACAGCCCCCACCCTGCCTGCCACGGGAGTCTGGGAGCTGTTTGTGAGGCTTGGATGGGTGTAGAGGAAAAGCTTTCATGGAAAATAACAGTTCCATAATCAGCGCAGGATTTGGATGGCGTGGGATACTAAAGAACAGGGCCATTCACCGCTTAATGAGGATTAAAATAACTCCTGAATAGCTGCCTTATTCCCTGAGCATCCTGTTCAATGAATGAGTCACAGGATTACAGTTGAAAAAATAGGTTGGAATGGTAGAACAAAAACCTGACATAATGGGTATCAAACGGAGGGTTTGGGGACAACCTTTCACTTGGCATTTCCAAGCCCTCTGATGCCTGGCGTGCTGACTCTACCTGCAGCTTAAACTCTTGGGTTTGTCACGTTTGCCCCTTGCCACGGTCTGTTTTTAGGGGTTGGAGTGCTGGGGGAGCGCTGGGCAGGTGCAGAAACACTCTGCAAGCAGGATATTCCCAGCACAGAAGTACAAAGCAATCAGCTATTGGCTCGTGTGCACCAAAGGCAGCTGGGGTTTAACGATCTATTAGGCTAAATATTCCTGTGCTCATCACCTCTGAGCCCTGCCTGGGCAGACCTGGCTTAAGAGGGGTCTTGGGCTTCGCTTTGCCACTCTCACTGCCCAAAATCATGGGAAAAAGGTTGGTGCCTGTTCCCCTTCCCTGCCCAGCTCTGCTTGACCATCCCCTGGAGCAGCTGAAGGACGTTTGCTCAAGGCTTCCCCTCTGGAATACAAATTGTGGGCAGAAAATGCCGGAGGGGGCCGGTGGGTGCTGAACGAGGAGCTTTGTGCTCAAAGTATTTCCATTCTCCTCAGCAGGTTTTGGGCTGCTTCCCTCCCTGCCTTCGGGCCCTGCATTTCCCTCAGTTCCTAAAGCCTCGAGGAAGATCAGCCCTGGGAAGGGATTTTTCTCTTCCTCAGTGAGGATATCAAGGAGGTTTCTTGTTATCAGCACAACAACTGCTCCTTCCACCCTGCTCTGGAGACCTCAGCTGGGGAGGAAGGCTGGGGCTGGGCAAATGCTGAGGCTGTTGGGAAGACCAGAGGGGCAGAAGGCAAAGAATTGTTTTTCATGGGATCATTTAGGTTAGAAAAGACCTCTAAGATCAGAGAGTCCAACCACCAACCCATGGCCCCAGAGCTTTTAAATCCCTGCAGAAATGACGACTCCACCACTGCCCTGGGTGCCCTCATAGGCTGATGACTCCTCTTTAAGCCATTTTTTTTGCCCTGTTAACTACAGATTTCAGAGCAGCTCCCAGCACTTTAATAAATTCTCCAAAACGAATGCAAAGTACAGCGTGACTGTCAGAATGATCATATATCTGTGTTACAGTTACAGATATATCTGTGATACAGTTGGCATATATTAAAAATATCCTTGCTTTGCAGTTTTCATAAGGAACTTTATTAGGAAAGACAGGCTGGAAAATATGGCATTTTCTTTTCATATTCTGACACTTGATTATTTTTCTTCCCATTACAGAACACAATAAATCAAGTTTTTATTAGTGATATTCCCACATGAAATCCCTGAGAGTGGAAAAAAAATAGGCTCTGGAGAAGACTAAAACCAGGTACAAAAGGAAAGGTTAAATCTATGAGAAAAGGTCTCTCAGGAGGATTTCCTGGGTAGGAAGTGCAATGGGACCTCTCTGGGGGCTATTTACTGTGTTCTTCAACAGTTACTCAGGGCTTTGCACCTTGGTGCAGACAATTCAGGTGGTGACTGTGGTTTAACCCGAGCTCAGAACTCAGCCCCACGCAGCCAACAGGATGCGGGGGAGAATTGGAAGGCTGAAAGTGAGAAAACTTGTGGATAGAGACAGTTTAATGAAAGAAATAAAATAAAAAATTGTGAATGTCCTCCGTGCACGTGCCTTCCCCTGTTTGCAGAGGAGTGGGAGCACTGGTTTCCTTTTTTCCAGTGAAACATCTCATTCTTTCTGCTGGTTATTTTATCTGATCCCTCCTCCAGCTGCGCTCAGAAATTTCCCATTGTGGTCTGGCAATTCAGAGCCCTGTGGATCCTTTCTTCCCCTAATGGAGTTTCCTGGTAAATAGCTTTGAACTCAGATCCTTGTCGCAGCAACAATAGATAAGCTTCTGCCTAACTGGCACTTCACAATTAACAGCATTATCTTGTTAAACCTGAAGAGGTGTAGGAAGGCTCAGCCATCATTTTGAAGCGTTTTATTGCTTAGAAAGTGTTTACAAAGGGCTGCAGAAGTGGTAAATGAAGCCCAGTGCTGCATTCAGATGCTTGATTAGCTCAGCCACGTCAAAATGCCAATAATTCAGGTTCTGACAGGGTTGCTTCAGCAGTAGCCTCAAAACACCTGAGGTTTTTTAGAGGGGAAATAAGGGAAGGAAAAGGAAAGGAAAGGAAAGGAAAGGAAAGGAAAGGAAAGGAAAGGAAATTGGATTGGATTTGGGGTGAAATGAAAAGTTGCTCAGAATCAGAAGACGATGGTTCCTATTCAGGTGCAACTTTCCTCAGTGAAGACCCAGCTTCCCCCAGGAGTGAGGTTGTGGGAATAAGTGACCCCTGAGTGTTCACAGGAGAGAGAAACCTCTGCTGGTTCCCTTCTGGAACAGTTGGTGTGTTCAGGTCGTGTCTGTTCCTGTTCCAAACGCCGGCATTTCACACCTCGAGTGTCCCCATCTCTGCGTCCCCTCTCACCTGGCAGCGCGAGAGCAACACCAGCAGGGAACAGCACACACAGAATTTGGGGTTTGGGTGTTTCCTGCAGCTTCATCTGTAAATGAGCTTTGCTGGAGCCAGGCTGGAAGTCCTTGCTCTCCGTAGCGTGACTGCAGCCCACGTCTGGCTGGAGCCCGGAGGGACGGGCGCAGGAGCCACAGGCTCCTCTAAAAGCGTGTGGAAGGATGGAGACCTCCTGGGGAAATTCATCTTCCCGAGGTTTGCAGGACAGAAGCGTCTGTGGAGCAGTTTAGTCATGCTCGATGAACTTATCAGCTGCAAATGTCAAGGAGAGGTCATCGAGAAATAAAACAGGCTCGTTACTCACTACCTGCTTTGCAGCCTCAGAAATAGATGGAATAACGTATTAATGTTGTAATAATCGGGGGGTGAGGTAACCGCTGGGATCGGTGCCGGGCACGGGGTGGAGATGAGGGAGCGATGCGCCCTTGTGGCAAAGGAGGCCACCAGCATCCCGGGCTGCACCCCCGGAGTGGGGCCAGCGGGGCCGGGAGGGGGCTCCTCACAAGCTTTGCTCACCTGGTGCTGGCAGCCGGGCTAAAACCTTTCCATTTTCCCATCTGTCCGGGATATACGGAGTGCCTGGATTCTGGATGGAGCAGGAAGCAGGTGAAGATGCCCAGTCTATCATCACCTGACTAAATAAACTCTGATTTTATTCCTGGTTGCACCCAGGCACTCCCCACAGTGAGGGAGGGCAGCTCCCACTGAGATAAACGAGCAGCCAACGCTCAGAAACAAATCATGGCAACTTAACCTTGTTTTTATTTTTTTTGCTGTGTTTTATGGCCAGGGAGGAATAATTCATATTAAGGATCATGGCCTTAGCAAGGTCTCCAGCAGTTTTTAGGAAAGCAATGTGAGATTAATTAGAGAAGCAGGTTGTTAATGAACCTGTCTGGGGTAGAGGCCACGAGGGCTGAGTGACCATGCAGGGATCAAATATCAGGGGGAGGTTGGGCTGATGTGGTTCTGGATTTGGTCTCTTTGGTCCTGGTGGAAAAGGAATTTGCTTATTAAATTTGCAGGTGATATGAAGCTTGCATGACCGTAGGTCTATTAGAGAACAGGATTAGAATTTAAAATGTTCTTGACAAATTGGATAAATAGCCTGAAAATAAATTGATTAAATGGAGAAAAATGAGATGCCTCGGGCTGAAGCAGGAATACTAAAAAGCCTTGTCTGTGTTGGAGAACAATTGAAGAGTTCCTTGGAAAAGCAATAAGGAATCATAAAGGATCACAAACTTCACATGAACCAGGAAAAGAAAAATATCTCAAGTTTGTGTGAACAAGAGAAGCTGACTTGGGACAATCCGGGCATTCCACTCTGTCCTGGTTAGGGCTCTCTCAGAAACACGTCCCAGCCTTGAGAAGGATCTGGGTCAGTCAGAGCACAGGGTGCTGGAATGACAGGGATCCAAGGGAAAGCCAGTTTTGTAGGGAAAAACAACAGAAATGATGTTAAGGTGACGGATAAAGTTAAGGAGCACACTGTAACTGTGGTCATGGAGAGCTGTGGCAGAAATAAGGGGGATTCTCTCCACATCCCTGGAAGACAGCAAAGAAGGAACTGGTCTGAAAAGAAGAAAGAAAGACTCAGTGACACAGATCTTCTGGGGAGAAAGTGAGATATCCATGAAAGGTTTAGGAGTAGCAGAGTGGACACTGGAGAGGAGTAGACACTTTCTCCCCTGCACCAGGAGAGCAGGATGTGAAATATTCTTAGAGATCTCCTCTCATCCTACGCTGCTACAGCTCCGTCCATGATGGAAAGGTCTGGACAAAGAGCTCATTCCTTACTGGAGACTAAAGGCCATGGAAGTTTATCAGGAGTCCCTTATCTGAGTATTTCATTACAGTGAGGAGGAGACAGAGTTTTTTCCACCCTGAAGGGCAGTTCCCAGCCCCAGTTCCAGCAGCGACTCTGCCACGGATGGTTTCCCTGCACTGGGTGCCTCAGTCTCACAGGATTCCCCCTTCCTGGGCAGGGATGCAGCACCCACGTGCAGCTGTTTAAGTCCACGAGGCCACACCTTTGGCTCCTCTCTGCACTCACACAGGACGTGCTGGTTGTGGTTGTGCTCACAGTGGGACAGTCTGGGTTTGGGTGGTTGGGGCTCACATCCTGAAAAGCTCCAAAGCTCCACAGCTCCGTGCTGGATGGAGCTGGAGCCGTGGAATGGGGGCCCCAGGAACGGCCCACGCCTGTGGGCACAGCCGGGTGTGCTCCTGCCTGGACGTGCTTCTCACCTTTGCAGAGAACCCTCATTTGCAGGCTCAGCAGAAGGGGAGCAGATTCCCATTATCGTGTTCTCCTGGCATCTGGAATTTTAAGTGAACTGCATAACAGAATCTTCTGCTTTCTTAAGCATTTCCTTCTCCTTGCTTTAATCACGCTGAGAGTTCCTGTGATACTGTGAGCTGTAATTATCATCTGCAGATCGGTGGCGGTGCTAAGCTGGTTCTTAAAGGGATTTTTGTTTTTTGTTTTTTTGTTTTCTGTGAATTTCAGATGACCAAGAACAAAATTATAATCACCTGATACTAGACAGTGCCACCCAGACACCTACACATGGTAAGAGAAAGCAAAGAGCAAAATTACACACGTTGTAACTTTCCTCTGCCTGCCAGTAACGTTCACTGGCACCGGAGTGTGTTTGATGTCTATGGAAATACTCCTCTGGCGATGCTGCATGGCTGATGGTTCCCATCAACATTAAACACAGGACCATATTTTCAATGGTGTGCACAGGGAAATATGGCCCAGTCTTTTCTAACTGTGCTGATCAGCCTCGTGTCTAGCTCCGAGATACTCCTTCGTTTCCCACTTCGTTTCCTCCATCTCGTCCCAGCCTGGAGATGTTTCTTCGCTTCCCCCACGGCCAGAGCCTGCCTCTCTCTGCTCAGCCCTGTCCCCCAGCCCTTCTGTCCCCTCCTTTGGGTTTCCCTGAGCAGCAGTGGAGCCTGGGCTGTGTCCCCCCGTCCCTCAAAGCCACCACGGACCAGTCAAACCCCGGCAGCTCCTGCTCCATCCAACCCCAGGCCAGTCCCTGCCACCCAAACCCCTGTTCCCCAGTCTCTGTGCAATCAGACCAGTTTCTGATTGACTCCTCAGGTCCCCTCTGCTTTCTTCCCTCTTCTGCTGCTGCCTTGTCTTGGTTCTGTCCGTGTCCCTCCCTGCACCCTTTGCCTTTGGAATGTGATCCATTCCTCCAGCGTTTGCAGCTGGGACCTTCCTTGCTGGAAGCACCCAGTAAATGTCATCTCAAACACTTCTGGCAGCGCTGCATCTCTGTATTTGTTACTCTTTTTGTCCTGGCGTTTGTTTTGAATTCTGAAACCTCGTCCTGACTGTTCTGGAGCTGATTTACTGCGAATTGTGTTCACGTGTAGAAATCTCCCTGCTGCTAAGGAGGGTGGGAGAACAATTGCCCTTGGAAAGATCACCCAAAACCCTCGGGGTTTCTCCTTCCCAGAGGAGGCAGGCAGCTCTTCAGCCTGCAAGTTGCTTCCATGGTAAGACTGTGTTCTTAGGGCTTCATTTTCTGCCTTCCAAAAACTCCAGGAGGAGCAGCGTCAGCTCTAAACTCATCAGTGCCACAGCAGTATTTATTGAGCCTGAACTGACAGCCTCCAGTGCTCCTCAGACTCCTTATTCTGTTTACTTTTTTACCTTCCTGAGGGAAAAAAAAAAAAAAAAAAGAAGAAAATGGAGAAATAGGGTTGAAATTGTGTTTTCTTCTCTTTGGTCTTGCTACTCCTTCTTAAAATCCGGCCCCTGTTGGGCTCTGAGCTGCCCCAGGGGAGTGCCCTTAACCTGTGTCTGCCCAGGAGCCTTAACGGAGCCCCAGCATCAGGGTCCCATCGCATCCGAGAACTCCAGGGAATGTGCTAAAACAACTAAACTTCCCTCTGGTCCTAACAGGTGCTTTGCTTTTTCATGTTACTAAGAGACAAAAAACCACCAAAGGCAGATACGCTCATGAGCTTGGATTCCTTGTGCTTCCTGTGTCTTAATAATTCAGTTGCTCCGAGTGACTTGGATGAGCTGACTACACATAACTGCGTGATTCAGAGGTTCATCTTTTCCCCGAGCCCTCCATATGGCCATGGGTGCTTTTGTTCCTTACACTCGTGTGTGCTGCCGCCGCCGAGCCGTTGCTTGGCGAGTCGCAAACGGTATTTGGACTTTTCAAGTGAGACTTCAGAAGAGCTTGCAGGATTCGGAATTACTGCTGAAATGGTGACCAAGGTTTAATTTCATTCCCTCCCTGGCTGGGGCACGGGGCACCTTTTCGGTGTGGTTATGCAGGTTTGGAGGTGGACAGGAGCACTGTGTTCGCCAGCTGCTCCCTCAGCCTGGCCCTGGCACCCCTCGTGCTGTGACGGCCTCTGAAGGGAGCGGAGTGAGGGGCTTGCAGCTGGCCTGGGCTCAGCTCACTCCTAGGTGCAGTAGAAGAGCAGCTGAAGGTTGTCAGGATGCCAGCCTGAGCCAGCAGGGCAGTGGCTGTGGGTGACATGCAGCCAAAAATCCCTCCCGTGCCTGCAGCAACTCCCCACGGCCTCACCCCACAGGGATGCACCCCATGGGTGTGGGGGGTGAGCTGGAAACCTGGAATTCCTGTCAGGATGAGAGCTCAGCTGCTGTGGGCTGGTCTCTTCTCAGGTCTTCTGCCTTCACCTGGAATTCCCTGAGTCTCCAAGCTCCCTCCATCCTGGGCCTGGGCAGCAGAGGATTCCCACACCCAGCTGTGCAGATCCCGAGCCTGGGGCTCTGCAGGAGAGCTCCTCGTGGAGAAGGGAAGAAAGCCAAGTTCCCTTTGCCCTTCCTGTGCTGGCTGGGCCTTTGGAAAAGCAGAGCCAAATGCATCAACCCAGCTGTTTTCCCAAAGGTCTTGGGGATCACAGCGGGATCTCAGCATCCGGGAGGGATCCAGATGTGCAGCAGGGCAGCCATTCCCTGGTTTGGGGATCATAACAGGATCTTGGTGTCTGGGAGTGATCCAGATGGGCAGTGGGGCAGCTCTTCCACTCTTTTAGGAATCACAGCAGGATGTCATGGTCTGGGAGTGATCGAGATGGGCAGTGGGGCAGCTGTTGCACTGTTTTGGGGATCATAACAGGATCTCGGTGTGCAGGAGAGATCCAGATGTGCAGTGGGGCAGCTGTGCCACCAAACAGTGTTCTGGGCAGACCCTGCTGCACCCCTGGCAGGGCCACGGCTCAGCTGAGCAGGGCCGGGGGTGGCCAACATCTGTTTCCACTGCAGATGCTCTCCAGCTCCTCATGTCCTGCTGCCTTCAGCTGCCACAAAGAAACAAATCCCGAGGGATGAGAGCAATCCACGCTCACAAGGAATGAGGAGAACAAAGAAAAAGCAGGTTTAACCTTAGTTCTTGGAGCTGTTCTGCTCCAGCTGCAGGTTCCCAGGGTTAAACCCCCAGGGGCTCTGGTTTAACCTGGCAGGGGGTGGCATTTTGGGGCACAGCTTCTCAGTGCCAAGGGGGTGCCCATCACAGAGCTGGGATTATTACTCTGAGCTTTTCCCGTGCAGGGAGAAATAACCACTAATTAACGGAGGGGTCACAGTTAATCTGTTCTGTCAGGCTGCTCTCACCTCGTTAGCACAGAGCTGTGAGGGGGAATCTCCCTCCCCTCCCTGCCTGGCTGGCACAGAGGGCTGGAACATGCGCTGGAAAATCTGATACCTTGGGGAAGACAATTCCCAGCGGGATCAGGAGAGGTGACCACAGGCAGGTGAGTCCCAGGAAGTGTCCAAGGCCAGGCTGGACAGGGCTTGGAGCCCCTGGAAGTTGTCCTTGCCCATGGCAGGGGTGGCACTGGATGAGCTTTAAGGTCCCTTCCAACCCAACCCATCCTGGGACTCCACAGTTCCATGACTCTCCCAACCCAGCTGCAATCCCAGGATTTCAATTCTGCTGTTGCTGAGGGCTCTGAATTAACCACTCTGACTCTGAGCATCCCACATCTTCCAGAAATCCCTTGGTTTTTTTCTGCTGCCAGACTATTTCTGCCTCAAATTCCCTCCCAGGACACCAAATGTCCCATTCCAGAGGTACCTGCAGCCCTTTAGAAACCTCAGCCTGAATTCTGCTTTCAGTCACAGACTTTGGACCCCAATTCCAAAGAAATCAGAATTTTCTTGTGGATTTCATTAATTCTAGACTTTATTTCTACCTCAGCTGCAGATTTGAGCTGCAAATGAAGAACTCTACAGCAGTTTTAGGAAATGTAGTGATTTGTATGTAAAATGTGAGTGGGAGGGAGCAAGTATTAGGCTCTAAGCACAACCAAGTTTTACATATGAAACGCAGCTAAATCTTTTGATACATTAATTTATCTTGCTTAGATATTCAGCCTTCACACAAAATAAGCACATAAAATGATTTTCCCATAAAAACATTAAAATACGAAGGAAAAAAACCGAGGTGGGGGCACAAAAGAGAACTGAGCATCAGCTAAAACAGAAATACACATTGACTGCCTGGGCTCAGTTTCTGCACAGATTATTGCTTTATTTTTTACTGCTGCTGAAGTTTCATTTCATTATATTTAGTGCATGTATAATTATCCTAACCTAAAGAGCACCTAATAAACATTTTTTTTTTTTTTTACATCTTTATAAATACCAAGCACATTTCCAAATAATACGGTGAGAAGGAAGTTCATATCACGATTTTTATGTCAGTTAATTGCATTTGACAATCATCTCAAAAAATACTTGGTAAACCACCATGAGCTGCCAATTACTTCAGGGTTTTAATTTGGCCAAGTGTTTTTCCATGGATGATGCCTGGGATTGCTCTGATGGAGGCAAATTTCATTTTATAGCTCTACTTGTGTGAGCTTTTGTCAGATTCCTCTATATGTACTCACATAGGTGTGTGTCTTTTTTATATTTCTCCTTTCTTTCTTTTTCTTTCTTTTTTTCTTTCTTTCTTTCTTTCTTTCTTTCTTTCTTTCTTTC
>VZTE01000543.1:52843-83730 GCA_013397775.1 Eulacestoma nigropectus
TCCAACCCAACCCAACCCAACCCAACCCAACCCAACCCAAACCAAACCAAACCATACCATTCAATGACTGTGTGACTTTCCCTTCAGAACCAGCTCCCTCTCCCTGCCCTGAGGAGCTCTGGGCATGAGGCCCTTGCAGGGGTGGGGGTAGGCACCAGTTTGCAGTGGTCTCAAACCCAGCAAGAACGAGCCCCAGCCCCAGCTGGGCACAGCCCTCGGTGCTGGCAGCTCTGGTGCCAGAGCCAGGTGTGGTGTTCTGCACCCCCATGCAAAGGCAGCAAACTCCAGGAGAACGAGCAGATCCTTGGCTCTGATTGCTCTGTGCAATTTTAATTTCTGCAGCTCTCCCTTTCAGTGTAACTGGCAGCGTTGCTCCTCTCAGCCCGGCTGTGGGGCGTGACTGCAGTGCTCTGTGTGCTCAGGAGCCTTTCCAGGCTCAACCCCCCGGGCGACAGCGTTCAGGGGTGTCAGCATTGCCATATCCGAGGGCATCACCCTGCAGTGTGGGCTGCATCCCTTCCCTTTGCACCTTCCTCCTTCAGGCTGCTGCTCGTCCTCAGCCAGGAGCCCTGCAAGACCTGATCCTAGAACCATCCTGACAGGCATAGGGTTTTTAGCACTGGCTGAATTTAAAATCCTCCATCTCCAGCTCATATAAATGAGGGCAGCTACTCACAGGAGAGCTCTGATTTACACCACAGAGGATCTGACCTGGAAATGTAGAAACCTCCTGGAGATTAGTCATGAGAAATGCAAAGCACTATTAATAACAGTGTTTGTAACATGAGAAAACAGAAGTGTGAAAACACAAACACTGAAGATAGCTGTTATAAATTTTAATTTGAGTCTGTGAACATCAGTTTATTTGCCTGCTCTGACAGTGTGTCACTTCAGGATGGCCTGGGAGCTCTGAGTCCTGGCACAGAAGGCTCCAGAACGTCATCAGCACTACCAGATTTTCCTGAGGAATGGGGTCCTTTGTGAGGACTTGCGTCAGAATCCGAGACTTTGCGTCTGAGCCTTCAAAGGGCTGAGCAGAAGGCAGTGCTGGGGGAGCAGGGAGTGCTCTGACAGAGGGCTGGAGCTCTGCTGAGCTGAAGCTGAGCAGCAGAAGGCTGGGTTGTAGCAGCTTCTCCTAGGTGACATTGTTTGCTTTCTCTGGGTGAATGTTTTAAAAGGCATCTGTTGAAATGTCTTGCAGAATTCGCACAACATATGTGCAGACTCAAGTGCAAATCTGCAGCACATCCCTTTTGCCACTTGAGCTTTGTTCAAAACTTTGCCATCAATTCACTTTTTTTTTTTTTTTTTTTTTTTTTTTTTTTTTTCTTTGGATTTGGGTATCATCTGCTCCCGCCCTTGAACATGAAAGATGTTTGTGCCTCGTGTAAACACACTTTGAAACTGTCTTCCAACAACAGGGGCAGAGAAAGATGTGACAAGAAGAGTTCAGGTCTAATCTCCACAGCTCTGGAAATCACGAAACTTTTTCTGAGCCCTGAGCTTGCAGAGAGGTTGCAAAGCACTGGCAGAGAAAGGAGGCTCTGCCTCAGCCCAGAGGGGCTTCGTGTCCCTGCTAGACGACAAAGCAGCCGAGCACATGGGTCAGCAGAGCAGTGAATCCGTGTGTCCACCTTCACTGCCATCCCCCAGGCACAGCAGGACTGCAGGACCCACACCCACCTGGTGCCACACCAGTCCCAGGACATTTTCCTGCTTGGATCAGGACGCAGTAGGAGCACGGGCAGTGCTCCCAGCTCTCCTCCAGGGCAGCCCCTTCCCCAGCCTCTGTGCTAGAGTGCGAGCAGAGCGGGAGCCTGGCCCAGGGATGCTCTGGTTCCCACAGGAATACAGCAGGGTTTGGACTAGCCTGGAAATTCTGGCTCGTGAAGCAGAAGAAATGCACCCACCTTGCTCAGTAGGGCTCCAGGAGGAGAGATCAGAGCTCCACAGAGTTCCCTGCTCCCTTCCTGAGCTCCTTGTGCCAGCGTTGTGCCGCCTGGTGGGTTCTGGGCTGGGCCGTGCCCGGTACCAGCCCTGCCAGGGCTGGAGCATCCCTGCTCAGAGCACTGTGCAAGCCCTGCTGCCTGGAGGATGAGGAAATGCTGCAGAGCTGAGCCCTCTCCTGCTGAATTAATCAGAGACATCGGCAGAATTTTAAAGCATTGCAGTGACTGTGCCAAGGTGTGGCTGTTCCGAGGCTGTAGCAAAGGGAGTTTAGAACCCAAGAGAAATGGCATTGCTGGGTGAGGTTCCCGTGGCTGCTGTGTGTTCTCTGTGCTGGGTGAGCTTCAGCTCCTGCCTGTTCCTCTGCAAATCCCTGTGCCAGAATGGGTGGGGTGTCAGAGGGCACAAAATGGGCACAGAGCTGCAGGATGGTGCTGAGGAAAACGGGGACTGAACCTGACTTTCAGAGGTAACCCCAGTAACTGTGGGACAGAGCTCGTTTTCCAGTGGTCATCTCCAGCTGTTCAGAGTGTAGAGCTGGACTGGGATGAGTGGGAATGCTGAGGAACGCAGCAGGGGACAGACTCAGCTGCCTTGCAGGAGATGGGAGACCTTTTCACTGATTATTGATTTAATAATTATCAATTATGACCTGCAGCTTCCATAGGAGGCCACAAACACCACAAACCAAGAGGAGAGAGACCAGAGACAAGCATGACTCAAATATACTGCAGGAGTGAAAAACTGCTGAGAAACTTGTGCTGAACTGGCCTCAGAACATAAATTGCACAAGATATTTCTCCTTTCTGGAGCGCCTCAGTTCTCTGATCTCCCCCTCAAACCACATTATGCAAAAGACAGCTGAAATTAGCTCTGGTCATTTCAGTTTATCCCTTATTTTGCTGAGTGATGGGCAGTGGATTTCAAGGTGACTTCTCATTTGCCGGAATCATCCCGGCCTGCTCCTGAGTGAGTGGACGGAAAACGCAGCGAGGAGATGAACTGATCCTGTGCCAGCCCATCAGATAAACGTGTGGCACTTAATTTCACGCACCTCATGCGAGCAGTCAATTAACGCTCCTGCTTTGGCACCGAGCACGAGCTCCACGCGTATGACTGGGCTCATTGCAGCATGTCCAAACCCCCATGAAAATGGAGATTAGCTCCAGGTTCTGGATGAGGAATTTGCAAAGAGATGTTGCCCCAGGGTCCTTGCCACACAAGCACGAGTAGGAGTGGGGACATGGTTTCAGTGCTGATACAGTCTCTGTTTGCTGGATAATATCTAATCAATTGTTTCCAGCCCCCTGACGAACGCGATGCACTCCCTGATCCTGCAGCCAGTCTATTAGACATGGATTGAAGTCATCAGCGAGGAAATGATGTTCTCTGAGAGGTGACACTCCAGCTCACCTGGGGCTGTGCTGTTTCTGCCAGAGCAGAACCCTGTTCCAGGAGAGCAGAGAGGAACAGAAGCAATGGGAAGGGAGAGTTTATGAACCGAGGTGGTTATTGCATTGTTAGGAGGAGTTTTTTGCCGGTGCTGAATTCTGTAAGAAAGCCAGGACTGCCTCAGCGTGTCTTTGATGCTGTGCAGAGCTGAGGGTGGGTGACAGGAGGTCTGAAATATCCAGGGGAAGAAAAATTGTGGAAGCAGCTCTGGATCCCCGTGCACAGACACACAGATGAACTGCAGGGTTCATTTCCAGGCAGCAGGAGCACCGAGGACACAGTGAAATAAAAAATTCAGAGAGGAGGAAAATGTTCTGCTGTCCAACAAACGGGGCTCCGCAGGGCAGAAAGGCAGCAGGGGAGGGGATGGCCTCACTCTTACAGATGTGTTTTGGAGGGAACAGATTCACTTATGACTCAGGACTGGAAAAATGTCCGTGAAATATCTGCCCTCTACTTGGGTGGATTTTGGTTTAAAGTTTTTTTTCTGGGAAATGGGAGGAGTAAGCGAATGTATGGACACTGCACAAAGCCAACACACTTTCCAAGTGAGATTCCCCTGCTGCTCTGGTACTTTTGGGCAGAATCTGTGCTTTCTTCCCAACCAGCCCATGCTGCAGAGGAGGCAAGAGGGCTTGGGGCAGGTGAGTGCACACTGGCCATGCATTGCTCTTCATGGGGACGCTTGAGGGGTGTACAACAGGAATGTGTGAACCCAAGACCTGGACATTCTGCTGCTCCACCAGAGAATTTGCCCCTCTGATTTCATTTTCAGACCATAGCTGAAGTGGCCACCTCCATGGCCTTTTGCCTCAGCTACTGAACCCCATCACTGCTCTGGGGTCTGACAAAGCCCACTGGTGTCTGTTCAAGCTTTGCTTCCAATAATTGAAGTTCCTGCTTTGTTAAATATTTTTGTATCTGCCCATTTTAATATCTGAACACCTGGGAGTTATCACTGCTGTTCAACAGGTCCCTGTGCCTTGGCTGGGCTGATGAAAGACCATTTTCCAGCTCTCAGCAAAGGAGCAAGGTTTCAAAGCTCTGCACATAGTCTGGACTTCAGTTTTAGCATCTGGGCTCAGTGCTGATCTTTCCTGACAGTGCCCTCAGCATTGCAATCCTGACAGAGGGCACTTAGACCCTGCCTGGGGACTCCCTCAGTGACCAACAAAATGAACATCAGTAGGGGGGCATCCTCCACCCCTCAGGGATAGGGATTTCCTGCCTCAGGAACCTCTCCAACACCTTGCCTTGTCCTCCGAGTGCCCCCAGATGTGCCCCCACAGCCCCACTTCACACTCCTGGGTGCAGGGGAAGCATGAAGGTTTCCAGAGCCCCACAGCCCCAGTGCCAAGCACCAGCAGTGCCCCGGAGCCTCCAGGTTCAGAGCACTAACGAGGAATCTGGCACAAGGAGAGGGCAGCTGGATCATCAGCCCCAGTTAACAGAACCCCCCAGCCCGGTTTTGTGTCCCTGAGGGTGGGGAGAGCACAATGTGGGGGGTGAAGGTGAGTGATGCTCCCTGAGCACCTGGCACAGCCCTGCAAGGCTGGGGGGGGGTGAGTGCCAGTCCAGCCCCCACAGCACTGGGACAGCTCCAGGTGACTGTGAGGCAGCACTTTTTGCTTCTCTCCGTGATCGCTGTGGACAAGGAAACAACACCACAGGATCCATTTCTCGCTGATGTGCTGGTGCCAGTTTGAATCGTGTCCAAGAGGCTGCCACCGGGGCTGGCTCGGATCCAGCTTTGCTCCCTGCTGGATTCTGTGGGAATGGCCTGCCTCTCTCCATCACCTCGGCGCACACCACAGACCTGCCTCTCTCTGTTGTTTTCTTGCAGACAAGCCACGGATGAACAACATCCTCACTTCAGCCACCGAGCCCTACGACCTGTCCTTCTCCCGCTCCTTCCAGAACCTCTCCCACCTCCCGCCGTCCTACGAGTCTGCTGTCAAGACGAACCCGAGCAAATACTCATCTCTGAAGAGACTCAGTAGGTGTCAGCTCGTTTCGTTCCCTCTGTACCTCGTGTGTCCTCGGGCCGCAGCGGGCAGGGCGTTGAGGCAGTAACCCCCTTCCCTCTGCGGGGGCACTCCCGGGTTGGCATGCCCTGGAATGATTCCTTCGGCTGTCGCTTCCCATCAGGGATGAGTGTAGAGAGTCATTTCATTACTGGCAGAGTACATGTGGTTATTTGCTCGCTGACCTCCTCGCTGTGCTGCCTCCCACTCCTCCACTCGGATCTGCTCCCGAGGGAATAATCTCAGAGTCCTTTTTGTGTCTCTCTGCTGGAGTCGAGCCGAGCCTGGCTGGGTGCTCAGAGCTGCCCTTGGCACAACCAGGGCAGGGATCTCACCAGCCACAGGGGCAGCTGGAACCAAATGATGACAGAAAGCTGCTAATGTGGTTGGGAACGTCCTTTCCAGGAGGAGCCCTGCCTGCCTTGGGCAGTGCTGCAATCCACGTGTTCTGTGGTGTTTGTCCAGAGCTGCTCCTGACCTGTGCCGTGCTCAGATCCATTTTCTGTCCCATGCTGTATGTGCAGAGCTCCTCCTGACCTGTGTCATGCTCAGATCCATTTTCTGTTCCATGCTGTGTGTCCAGAACTCCTCCTGACCTGTGTCATGCTCAGATCCGTTTTCTGTCCCATGCTGTGTGTCCAGAGCTCCTCCTGGCCTGTTCCGTGCTCAGATCCATGGGGTGTTTTGGGTGTTCCAGCAGGTTTGCCTTATTCACACTCGTTAGCATCTCTCCTTTCCTGCTGTTTTATGCAGTGCGTTGTTCTGCCAATGGTTCTGTAATGCTCCAGTTCACCCCCTTTGCTGATTTCAAACTCTTCAGCTTCAGTGGGGTTCTGAACCGAGTGATTTTTGGGCAGGAAATGCTCTCTGCAGACTCACCCTGGGTCTGTGGTTCCCATAAGCAGTTTCTGGATGCAGCCATGGAGTCACACTGCCCAACTTAGAGAAACAACTTCGGTGTTTACACTTGGACTGGACCATTGAGGAGAGGGGAGGATGCGAAGCAGATCTGACTTAGTCTGTGGAAAATCTGCATTCCCAGTGTAGCCAGCCAAGGGAGACACACCAAATTAAATGGCAGGGAAGCCCTTGGACTGTCCATAAGAATTATCTGTGGAAGATTGTTCAGAAGAGGCAATGAAGTGGAAATGTAGCACAAAAAATAATCTCAGTCCACTCCTTGGCACCTCAGCTTGGGACTCATGTACCTGTTCAATATTAAGGCAAATTCATTTGATGTGCTTAAAAGTAAGAATGTGCTGAACTGTGTTGGAGACCAGAGCTGAGGCATTTGGGGATTGGAGCCTGCCCTCTTCCCTGTTCCATGTGTCCTGTGCACAGCTCTGCTTCTGCCATGAGCTTTGTTCCCTGGAAACTCTTGGATCTCATGTTCCCAACCAAAAGAATTCTCCCCCCTCAGCACCCCAGTGATGAGCAGTCCGTGCTCTGGAGTAGCTTGGATGATACTGTCTGAGGCTGGAAACCCCTTGAAAACACAGCATTGTAACATTTCTGCTTTAAATTGTCCCCAGTTTGAGACGATCAAAATGAGAATTTCTGGAGGCCCTGGCACAGGGTGCCCAGAGAAGCTGTGGCTGCCCCTGGATCCCTGGCAGTGCCCAAGGCCAGGCTGGACAGTGGGGCTTGGAGCAGCCTGGGACAGTGGGAGGTGTCCCTGCCCATGGCAGGGGTGGCACTGGATGTTTAAGGTCCCTCCCAACCCAAACCAGTCTGGAATTCTACAGCGTGACCCAATGATTTCCTAGATCTTTGTCTGAAATGACAAAACCAGGTTTGTGTTAAGGTGCCAAGATTAAATGTCCTGAGTGTAGTCCGTGCTCCTGGAGCCTCCCCTGCCCCTCTGGGCAGTCCCTGTCCCAGTCAGTGGACACCTGGCAGTCACCAGGAACCCAAGGACACTGAGCTTCTCTTTGGCCTTTGACTGAAGAGGGGTTCAGTCAAACCCTTAAATATCCACCCCACCAACCCCAGCAGGGCATCCCTGCTCGCTGCAGGGCAAATCCCACCCTATTTACCCACCCAGGGCAGGTCAAGACAGACTTCAGTGATCTCTGCAGAGCACCACCCCAGCCTCCTGCACAGCACCTGGCAAATGCCAAACCAACTGCTCGACTCCGTGTTTTTGAGTAGCCAAATAAGCTCAGCTCTGAAAGTGCCAAGCCCTCCCTGCTCCCACTGGGACTGAATACACTCAGCACCTCCAGAGTCACTGAATCACTTTCTTGCAGCTGCTGTCCTCTAGAGCCAAAGGAAAAGAGGCACCCAGCGCCCAAACCTCCCCTTGCAAAATGCCAGCAGGGTAATTTTCTTATTCCATATGAAGGAGCTAAAGGCAACACCAAAAAAAGGTGTGATATCTAACTGCAGGAGTTTGAAAATTACTCACTGTGCATTCATTTTTCTCATTTAAAATGACTCCTTTCCAATGGACTCCCTGTCATGGTCAGAAAAAAAGAAAATAAAAAAGTTATGAAGACGTCATTAACAAATGTTTCTATTGGAGTAAGATAAAAAGCAGTAGATATTTTTTAAACCTATGTTTCAGGTGCTTGTCTGGCTTTCTTTGGGCTTGCCAGGCAGGGAAAAATCACTTATTTTCCTCCAGTTAGCAGAGACAGATCGTGCAAGACCAGGGCTCTTTATCTCCCTGGCTCTTCCTCCAGGGCACAGACAACAGGAACCCACCTGGGTTGTTGTGAGAGGGTCTCTGAGGGGCTGGGCACGCCCTGGCAGCCCTGGAGGTGGGAAGAGAAGTGATGGGAGGGTGTGGGAATGTGGCTGAGCAAGAGCAGCTGGATTAATCCCGTCCTGCCCGGTGCTCCAGGGAATCACTCTTCCCAGCCAAGTGAGAAAGGTCAGTCAGGAAGGAAGCTCGTGTTTTCAGGCATTTTAAACCACTTGGTGCTGGCTGCAGAATCATCACAAATGCCTGGGCAGCTTGGAAACGTTCAAGCCAATTAAAACAAGGAGAGATGAGCCCAGAGAGGAAACCTGCTGGAGCTGCAGGGGAAGAAAGCCGGGGAAAATCACTTTTAGGAAAAGCAGAGGAGTTACTGTGATGTGTGCGCCTATTCTCACCGTGATAACCAACAGCAGGAATAAAATCCATCCTTGGCTTTCCCAAATTCTCTCCCCAGAGCACCACAAATGTGCCTCATTTCTGTAAATCCAGTCCTAGAGGAGCTCTGCCTTTCTGCAGTGGCATTTTGATTGAGGTGGAAGGTGTGAGTCAGAGCACTTATTTGGGGATCACCCTCCAAAGCGGGAAAAAAAACCCCAAAACACACACAAAAAAGGTGTCTGAGGGCAAACCAGCTTAGCCTGAGGCCAAGGCAGCTGAAGCATTCAAACATCCCTGAGGTTTGGTAAAACCAGCCCCAGTCAATGTTCTAGAAACTGCCGAAGAAAGGGCAGAAAAATCCCAACCGAAACCAAGAAAAAAAGCCCAAAAAGTGTGCAGAAAGGATGATTTCCAGTAGTTCCAGTTCCAAATGTTTGACAAACACAAGGAAAGACCCAGAAGTATGGGACTGATTTTAAAAATAGAAAATTCCTGCCAAGCAATTGCACCAGTGACTCCTTTTTGTCTGCTCACAATTTCTGGCTTTTTGGAACCCTCTTAGGACACGTTTTTGAATTTTTAAGCACATCCTTGGTGGAGAAACATACTGGATTGGAGTTTTATTTTGGTTAAAATTGTGAATGTCCGTTCTCGTGTGAGCACCAATGACAAGATAAGGGGCAGGGTTATCAGATCCCGGCTGTCCCAAGGAATGTGCTGGTGTGATGAGGGTGACATGAATCAGCCTGGAAGGTGTCCCTGCCCATGGCAGGGGGTTGGAACTGGATCCTCTTTGAGATTCCTTCCAACCCAAGCCGTTCTATGATTCCAAGATTTCAGTTCCTGGAGAAACTTTGGTTTTAGCCAACTGTGACCTCCACAGTTCCCACCCCCACCCAGTGGGCGAAGCTCCTGGAGCTCCACTCTCCCCAGCCTGGAGCTGGATTTGTTTCACTGCTGCCCCTGGGTGCAGGAATTCTGCGGGCCCAGCCCTGTGCTGAGCTCTTCCCTTGGCACCAGGCACGTGTGTGATGCAGCACATTCCTGCCAGGCTTCATTCCCCATCCCTGGCTCAGGCTGACACCCCCTCAGAGCCAACAGCCTGGAAAATGTCTGTCTGGTGCTGCCTGGAGCAGCTTGTTGGGTGTGACACACGGCTGTTCCGGCTCTTCTGGCTCCTTTGAGATGGAGATGAGAAGTTTTTCCACACCTGGAAATGTTCCTCCTCCTCCTCCTCAGCATCACGGCGGGGCACGGCTTGAGCGAGCTTCGAAGCACCTTTGGAACGAAATCAGCTCCCTGAAAGGTTTAGCCATGTCCAGCAAAAGGCTCTACAAGGGTCACGGGGTGGGAGAGGGAAGGAAGAGGCATTTTTAATGCTCCTAATGGACAAAACGTTTTAAAGTGTAGAGCATGCTGCATTTTTAATCTAAATCAGCAAGGAACAGCTTCAAACCACTTTCACTCAGCTGACTGTGCCACCTCTCTAGCAGCCTCAGAGCTGTAAACCTCACATAAGCTGGTTTAGCTCCTGCTGGCAATTACCAGAGCCAGGTGTGAGCATCCGAGCACATCTCCATTTGGGATGTTCTGTGCTTTAATTACATCTATTTAGAGTCACTTGGGCAAATCCAGTGGAACTCCTCTCATCCAGAGCAGAGGCCAAGTGCCAGAGTGCTAATTGCTTCATTCCCATTCTGCAGCCAGCCCCCGGCGTGGTTGCTGAGCCTGTGCGCGCCGAGCGCGGCATTTCCATCTACGGCCACAACACAGAATAAAAATGCCTACAGTTCCTGGGGCCATATGGAATTTCCCCCGCCCTCAGGCTTCCTAGAAGGTGATTTTAAAGACACGAGAGCTCGAGGCCAGGAGAGCTGCTGCCTGACATTTGCAGTGAGACATCCTTCCAAGAAGCGTTGGATTGCGAAAAATAAAGCCTCCTTGCCGCGGTGTGTGCTCTGGAGAGCAAATCCCACGAGCAGGAAGCGAGCACAGGGGAGCTGTGGGTGCCCTCACGCCTTGGGGGTGTGTGGGCTGTGAGGAAGGGGTTGGCAGCAGCAGTGGTGCCAACCGGCCGTGGCACAGATGTTCTCAGCTCCTGCTTCTGGATGTGAGACAGGGAACCCACCCCACCTCCTCACGGATCTTCTGTGCACGAGGGTCTGGGAGCAGCGAAGGGAAGGTGTGGGAGAGGGGACGAGGACCTAAGTGAGGGACGTGGCCCAGCACAGGGTGCTGACAGCCCTGCAGGCTTGGGCTGCACTGGTGTCTTGTGAGCAAAGCTCTGTGATGTTGTCAGCACCCACCACACGAGCTCTGGCTCGGTTGTCTTCAACTCTCGGCCAGTGTGGTGCATAAAACCTACAGGCTGATGGCTATGTTAGAAGAAAGAAGACATTTCCACCCATTTTTAATTACCAGGCCTGTTGAAGGCCTACAGGAAGAGGCAGCACGTACCTCACCTGCCTCATTATGCCCCCGACTGTCCTGCAGCAGAGCTTTGCTCTTTTTGTCACTCTAACATCCTCAGAACCTCCATGCATGGGAAATTTTCATCTTCCACCATCTCATCCTTTCCCGCCTTACATCGCCTGCCACGGACTGAAATACTGGAGCTGAGAAAATAAATTAGACTCCTCTTTGTTATCATTATCATACCTCTTCATCATAGTTGTCTTACGAGCAAATGACTTTCCAAAGGAATTTTCTGTCAGGTCCCAGGAGCTGGCTAAGGATGTGTAGCAGAGGATGTGTTTGCCCATCAGCACTTGGCTCAAGCCTGGTAGGGCAAATCCATGCTGGGTCCTGTGTGTGTTCCCAGCTCTGGGGGCTCCGTGCCAAGCTCCTCCTACGAGGTTACTTGGCAACAAGCCTCGTTTCTTCTGTAAGGTGGAGAAATTTCCTTTACCTTTGCATGAGGAGTCCCTCCCTTCACTGTCTTCTCCAAGGAGAGGAGGGCTCCTGCCAGGTGTCTGGGATGGGTCTCACTCTGAGGTGCTCTGAAGCCACTGATGAGCCAGAAAGGAAGGGGGATGCTTTTGGACACATCAGGAAAACGTCTCAGACAGGGAAATGAGGGAGAAGGCTCACAGGGATGATCCGTGTGGAGCATTAAATGTGACTCCATCCCCTGACCCACAGAGGCCAGGGTTGTGCTCTCCCACTTGTGACAGTGGAATTTTGGGGAGGGATGAGTGTTCTGGGCAGCCTCCTTCCAGGTAAGTAATCCCAGTACCCCCAGTTCACAGCACATGAACATCAAATGGGTTAACCAGAAAGTTCTTCTGTTTCTGTTGTTGCTTTTTAAAAAAATCTGAAACAATTGTGGAGTTGCTTCTTCAAGTTACCAGTTGGTTGAATCAGGTCATTGCAGCTGCTGTAGGATTGCAGTGATCTATCACGATACAGCTGCAGTAGCCAACATCCTCTCTGAGACTGCAGCGTTTCTCTCAAAGCCAAAAAAGAGGAGGGTGAGTGTGTGTGGGGGGTGTGTGTGCTGCATTTCAGAGCAACAGAGAGATCATTTAAGATGCAGGGGCCGCAAACTGAGCAAGAAATGTTCCATGGGATAAATTCTATTACACCAACCAAGGTTGATTATAAAAATGGAAAACAAAACCTTAGGCAAGTGATTCAGTGTCTCAGAGACCATCCCATGACCACCAAACCTGTTTTGTGATCACATTTACGAGTATTTAAATTAAATTAAATTAAAATGTGATGAGGTCACTCATGGGCTCCAGGGAGCACCCATGTCTGAGGCCAGAGGTGAGATGTGCGTGTCCTCAAACAGGGACCTCGCCTGCTCGTGTCACCTGCCTTGTTCTTCCCCGTGAAGGTGACATTTGGGAATTTCTCCATAACTCACCTTTCATGTAAATCACCACGGTCTGGCCTCCACAGCACGTGGAGTCTGTTGTCCCATGGTGCGGGAGGGTGGGATGCATTGCCCAGGGACTTACACTGTCCCCATGCAAACACACACGGGGCTGTCCCTCTGGCAGGGTGTCCCTGCAGATGGTCCCTCAGGTGCCACCAGGAGGCAGCTCCAGGGCTGTGTGCTGTTCTGATGCCTTAGGTTCTGGCTTTTATATTTTTAAATCCTGCACTGCCCAGTGTGGGACTCTGGAGTTCCTTGGAGCCTGGTGGCTGCTGCTCTCTTGTGCCACACAGACACGACAAAGCCTCTCCCAGCTCCTTGTTCAAGGACACTCAGGCTGTCCTAGGCCCAAAAGGTGCAAACCAGGGCCTCTGGAGAGGGGGAGAAATGGAAGAAATTCCATCATTAGCTCAAGTTTGAATTGGCCACTTGATGCTGATCTGCAAATGAACCAAACCTATCAAAGTGTGAAGAACTCGGGACTCGGGGCCCATCTTGGGGCCCAGCTTGGATGTGGCCTTTGGCTCCCCAGGGTGCACCTTTGAAGGCCTTTCAGATAAATATCCACCTTTATTCCCTCACTCCTGTCTGGTCTCTGTTTCTAGGTAGCCCCTCATGGCATCACTGTGCCCAGCCCCTTTGCACCCCTGGAACAGCGCTCTGGTGTTTCTAACCTCTCCCTTTCCCTTCCCACAGCCGACAAAGAGGCTGACGAGTACTACATGAGGAGGAGACACCTGCCCGACCTGGCAGCCCGGGGCACGCTGCCCATCAACGTCATCAAAATGTCTCAGCAGAGCAACCACCGGGACAGGCCCCGCCGTCCCATTCGGGCCATGTCCCAGGACAGAGTGCTGTCCCCTGAGAGGATCATGCCCGAGGAGTTCAGCATGTCCTATGAACGGATCCTCTCCGACGAGCAGCTCCTGTCGGCAGAGCGCCTGCACTCCCAGGACCCGCTGCTGTCCCCGGAGCGGTCGGGGTACCCTGAGCAGTCCATGTCCAGGGCATTGTCACACACGGATGTCTTTGTGTCAACACCGGTCTTGGATCGCTACAGGATGTCAAAAATGCAGTCCCATCCCAGTGCCTCAAATAACTTGTACAATACCTTGAGTATGAACCCGACCTCGGCCAAGCGCCAAGCGTTCGCCTCGCGCCGGCACAACACGGTGGAACAGCTGCATTACATCCCCGGCCACCACCACCACTACCGCACCGCCAGCAAAACAGAGGTGACTGTTTGACATGACCCAGTGCATTGTAGATACTCCTTAAGGACTGGGGTGGCCACAGCACCCCGTTCTGCAGTGGCCTTATAGGCCAAGATAACCTCTACTAACTCAGTGTCTGCAAAGACTTCTCTGACAGTCCCACCCACGTTGTTTTTAAAGCCACCCCTTCATCAGTGACACAGGAAGAGCTGAAGCAGCAGTCAGACACTAGTGAGGGATAACTGAGGAAATGTCCTGGTGTGCATCAGTTTCTGTCAAAGAAAGCCATAGTAATCGATGGCTCCTTCCAAGGGCTCACCTGCGTTATCCCATAGTTCCCATGAATTCAGGACTTTTCAGTTGCTCCAAGGAGAAGCAGCCTGAGACAGGGAGGAGGAAATGCAGGAAGGGGCCTCGTTCTTGGTCCTCGTGTTTGGCCTTTCTGTAGCAAGCAGGGAAGTTCTGGCTGCTGGGGTCACCCCCAGGCTGCTCGACACCCGTCAGCACCCACACATCTGTTCTCTGTCACCCTTGGAGCAAGTTCAAGGGCAGACTTTCCTACGGGACTGGCAGATCTAGGGACAAGAATAGCCTGGCTGAGAAATAAAGTTTTAGTTTATATTAAATATACTCATAAGATAAAAAACATACTAGTGCCTACAAATCGCCTGCTCTCTCAGTGTAGGAAGTAGTGGGGTTGATGTGTTCAATAAGCACAAATACGCTGAAATGCTTGTTAGACCCTTTTCTCCACTCATTCTAGTATCTTGGTGTCTCCAACATGTAAATAGGAAGGAGGGAGACGGTTTCTCTTCCTCCAGCTTCTTGCCACTGCTGAACCTAAAGCACCAGAACCAGTCCAGCTCCACATTGCTGGCCTGTGCTGGGGGAGGTCCTGACCCTGCCAAGACCCCCGCGAGGCGAGGCTGCCATGCCTGTCACCGAGCCTGGATTTCTCCCCAGAAGTTCCTTTTCCTGATAGCATTTTCCATGGCCCAGTTCCCCTGTTTCTGAACGTTTTCTCCTCCCATTTACAGCCTAGAACTCCATATGTAGCAAATCTTTTCCCAGCCCTTAGCAGAGGCACAAAGCTGAGGGTGGCTGTTTACCGAAAAGCAGGTCGGTAACTTTCCGCGGTTTTCTCTCCCTGCAATGGCCTCCCAAGAAAACCTTCCAAATTCCAATTCCACTGAGTCCCAATCCTAACCATGAAGACAGTTACATTTCATGCATATAAATTATATATCCAGCATAATTATAATTAACGGGCATGTTGTATATCTGATATAACGCTAATTAGATACTGTATATTTGTACAATCTTTAAAACATAGACTCGTGGGTCCAGAATTTGTGAGGGTTTTACCTTTGGCTTTCCAGACAGATTGGGCTTTGCTTCGGTTTTTTTGTTGGATTTGGGTTTTTTTTCTTCTTTTTTTTTTTTTCCCCTTTGATTTGTGTTCCTACCAAATTCTGTAGAACCGACTCCCACCGGAACACAATTCTGTGGCCAGGAAAGGGTCTCAAGGGGTTTGAAGGCCAGCCAGACCCGGTGCTGAAGCTGTGGGTGCTGGACACTGTCCCTGGCGTGCCCTCGAGGCCCCACCACACGCACACCCCTGGTGGATCCGGGCAGGCACGCTCCCTCCTCCGGGTGAGACGACGACTGACTTCAGGCTGTGAGCACATCCCTGTGCGCTTCTCTTCATGTCCCACGTTCCCAAACTGACTTTTCCTACCTGGCTCTTCATTAGGCTTCACTGAACTTTGCTCTGCCCTTCTCCCTCCCCTCAAATACCTCCCACCTCCTGGCCTTAATGACATTCCCAGCCCAACATGTCAAGTCCTGTAGCAAACAATGATCCTGGGGCGTGAGCGTGAGTCTCCTGTGGAGGCTTTGGTGCAGCACCAGGTTTTTCTGGTGCAGGGTAGGCAGGAGGAGCACGTGTCCTTACCCCAGTGGGACTTACAGGTGGGCCTCAGTGGGGTGTCCAGGTGGCCTTTCTCTTTCCCAGACTGTCCTGGAGCTGGTCCTATTTCCAGAGCTTTATCCTGCCCCATCTGATGGAGACTGTGTTGAGAAGGGCTCCATCAGTGAGAGGTTACTGGGGCTTTGTTTGACGGAAACTGAGCTGGGAAGGAATAAACAAATAACAGTCTCCAGGGTCAGATCCTGCAGCCTTGGGCAAAATCACTCTGGGCAACTGCCAGAACTGTCTGTGGATCGGGGTGGCAGTTCATGGCACGGGAGGGATGAGAGAGAACAGGCTCACACCTCATCTCCTGCCCTCCTCCCTTGGTGGACACTACTCTCCCCTGACTACCTCCAAGCTCCTCAGCTCAGTCCCCGGATATTTCCTCCCAGAAGACAATCCCTGTGAAAATATTGCCCTTGCTGACCTTCCCACGGGCCGAAGTGAAGAGAAGAGAAACTCTCATGACTGATGGGGAGACAGCCCCTGCTGAGGTTCTGGGGCTCTTCCATTCTCTCTCGGCCCAAGCAAAGCCAGGGAGATCTGAACACTGTGGGAGAGCAGAGTCCACTGCAGAGTCTCCAGGAGCTGTGGTGGCAGAGCCGGAGAAGAGGTGGTGGTGGGAGGCCATGGGTAGGTGAACACTCCTCTTTCCATGTTCATACCTGTGTGTCTCAAGCTCTAGTCCTCATCTAAATGTTCCATTTTTGAACTAAGAAGTTGCTGGACCAGATGCAAATTTGGAAATTTTTTGTTCGAGTAGCCCGTGCAGATGCTGAGCTGTGCCTGGGCCATTTGACCTCAGTGTCCTCTCCTGTTCTGGGTAACAAATATCACAGGCCCTCCGCTGACGTGTCCTACCTGGGCAAGAATCCTCCAGAGAAATCTTAGCCTCATTTCCTTGTCTTTTTTCCACCCACTCAACTGTTTCAAGCAGATGTGTCCCACAAGGAGCCTTTTTAGGCCAAATCTCTTCAGGGACTCTGCCACCGCCACAGAAAATGTTCAGCAAATTTCCTTGGGAAGGAACCGTGCCCGGGATGCCACCTGGGCACCATGTGTTCCCACAGCTCGCTCTGTGTGCTGGAAGGGGTTGGTAGATGGGGCAGTGGCATTTCAGCACACACAGCTGTCCTTAGGCCATTTTTTTTTTCCTTATTCCTCCTTCTGAGAGTTTGTCACTGAAAGAACACTTGGCCTGGGACCCAGTGTCATGACCCACAGCCTGGTCCCCAGCACTTCAGTTCCCCATGGTCCACACGTGATGATAATGGGAATTTCCAGTTCTACGGAGGGATCAGACCATAACGTCTGTGAAGTGCTTTGAGACCCTCTCACAACAAAAACTGTAGAGCAGCAAAGTGTTTTTGTTAATCTTGTTTGTCACCGTCCTGACACATCGTGTATGATGTGTCACAATCCACTGTCTGCCCAGAATGAGAGTGCCAGGGTGGGGCTGCCCAGATTCCCCCTGCTCTCCTCCTGGCCAAGGTCCTGGCAGGCAGCAGCTCCAAGGGATGCTGTTCCCTGCACTGTGACCTTCCTGCTTCCTTCTCCTCATGTCTGAGTCACCACAACACCCTGCACTCAGGAGAAAAGCGGGAAGCAGCCACATTCCTCTGTACAGTAAAATATAACCTGCCTTGATTAATCTCACGTACTCTGAAGAATTGATCTGTCTTTTTCCCCACCCACAGGTGCAAACACTCACCTGGGGAGTGTCCAGTTCCCAGAGTGCAGCTGCGGGGACTGGGGGAGGGGGGATGTAGAAAAGTTTCTATTATCATTTCCTACAAGCTGATAATTATTTGCATTCCCTGAGCGGCGACACGTCCCGGGTGGCTGCACTGGGTTTTATACAACTCTCTGTGTATGTGTATATAGACACAAATATATACACACATACATCCTGTAGAATGCAATCAACACGTTCTGACTGACCCTGTACCAGTGGAAGCTTCCAAACTGTGTTGGAACGTTTTTTGAAACGCGGAAAACTATTTTTAATGAACCACACGCAGCACCACACGCAACAGAAACTTTGTCATAAAAAAGCCTTCTAATGCCAGTGAATCGTGTTTTAAGGAGAAAAAAAAAGAAGAAAAAAAAAAGAAATATTTTTCAATGTTTTAATGTTCCTTTTATAAACGATGAGCTGTTACTTGGGGATGGGGGTGGGTGGGAAGAAACAGAGACAGCTGTCCGGGAGTAAGCCCTCCTTCCCTGGCCTGGATTTAATTTCTGTCTGCTGAGCCTGGCTGGCTGCAAAGCTGCTCCCAGGAACCTGAGCTTCCCGCATGCACATTTCTGTTCTATCAGAAGCATTCCCACCAGGAATCTGCAGGAGCTTGGTGTCAGGTTTTTGTAAGAGATGTTTAGTTCCTGGTAGCTGGGAAGACATCCTCATCTTCTTCCACCACCACAAACAAAACCACCATGAAGCAGGGTAACTTTAATCGTGTTTGAAATAGGTGTTCTATTTGTGATCAATTTGCCATCTTCAGCTCATGGAGAAATAGCTTGTCTTAGTTTAGTTTCAGATTTAGTGCTTAATCTGGAAGGGGGGGCTCTGCTGAAATACCTTTAGCACGAACAGATTTCGTGTTCAGGCGTATTTCAGCTGAGTGAAAGAAGGGAAATGTGTGAGAAAGGGGCTTAAATATTTTCCTAGCGAGTGTTGTTAGCAATAAGCCCGTGTTGGGGCTGCTCCCTGGGGAACAGCCACTTCTGTGCTGTGTGTCCACAGGCAGGTGGGAGAAGGGATCATTCCCAGCTCTCTCTGTGGTGAGAGGTGCCCTCCCCGAGCCAAAATCCCAGCTGGGAAAAGCCAACCATGCTTCACCCAGGGCGAGGGGAGAGTTGGATGGGGCCATCTGAGTGTGTTGGTGTCAGTCTGAAAGAGATCTCTGCTCCCAGCACCCCGGGTCTCCACCGTGGCCACACGATATCTGGGAGGTCTCCAGGCCAGGAGGTCTCCATCCCAAGAGGTCTCTCTCCATCCTGGGAGGTCTCCAGGCCAGGAGGTCTCCATCCCAAGAGATCTCCATCGTTGGAGGTCTCTCTCCATCCCGGAAGGTCTCTCTCCATCCTGGGAGGTCTCTCTCCATCCCAGGAGTCTCCATGCCAGGAGGTCTCTCTCCATCCTGGAGACCTGGGAGGTCTCCGTTCCAAGAGGTCTCCATGCCAGGAGGTCTCCATCCCAGGAGATCTCCATCCTGGGAGGTGTCTCTCCATCCCGGGAGGTCTCTCTCCATCCCAGGGGGTCTCTCTCCATCCCAGGAGGTCTCTCTCCATCCCAGGAGGTCTCTCTCCATCCCGGGAGGTCTCTCTCTATCCCAGGAGGTCTCCACCCCACCCCGCTGCCGGGAGGAGCCGCTCCCCCTGCCCCCCTGCTCCGCCGCCGCTCCCGCCCGCCTGCAAACCCCTGAGACATTTTTGTAGCAAGAATTTCTTGGCTCTGAGAAAGACACTTCTTACTGTAATATTTTTAGTTTGGGGGACAATATTTCCTAAGAGGGGTTAAGTGGATATTTTTGTGCTTTAGCCCAGTTTATGGATTCCATGTTTATTATACAGTAGTACTGAAGAGGAAGTACATTTGTATCTGTAACTTTGCACAGACTCTTGGTTAACCATTAAACAAGCTTCAAGATAAGCAGTATTTGACTGTTTTTCTCTGTATTATTCTTGTTGTTATACTTACCTGTAAAAGCACATTCTGTATGTACTGTAAACAAAAATATTATCAGTTTAGTAAAATTTAGAGTCTTAAGGATTTTTCCACTTTTGTCAGTAACAACTATTTATGGATTAAAAAATAAAGGCAATTTCAACATATAAATTGTTTCCTTTTGATATCTATTGGGGGGAAATAAAAGCCATTTTCTTGGCAGCCTTCCCAATCTTTGTAACCAGCGTTTGAAAGGTAGATATCTGTGATTCTGTGTGTAGTTAAATAGCATCTATTAAAATGAATGCTACAAGGTCTGGAAGACTCATTATTTTTATGTATTTATTTACTGCATTTCATCATCTTGCCAGGAAAAAGCAGGGGGAGCAGGGAGACATTACCATTTGCTGTAAAATTTTGGCTCACAAGCCTAGAAGATTTTATTTTAAAGTTGCCCTCCTTTAAGTTTCCCTCCATAATCCACGATGTTGCCTCCATCTAGAAAGCCTTGGATTGCAAAGTTGGAACTTGTGGAATGTCCCACGGTGGTGAGGCTTCCACAGGGGCTTTGCTTTTGCCCTCAGCAGTGGAGCACACGCAGGAGTTTCCCCATGGACCTTCCAGGATGTGGAAGTGCCAGGGAGGTCAGGGTGGGTCTGCCTGAGCAGCCCCCACTGCCACCCCAGTGGGGCAAACTGCATTTTCATCTCTACCAACTCTGAGCCTGGGCTTCCTTACCGCCCTGTCCAGCTGGGAAACGTGCCAGGGGTTTTTCCCTTGCCTTTCGTGAAGGAAATGCAAAATTTTCATATTTCTCATTGCTGGTGCCCCAGGGATCCTTCCCACTGCTGCCTCGTGTGGGGCAGAGGTTGTCACCTCTCCACCACTCTCTCACCAAGCCCCAAGCTCTGCTTTCAGTCTTTCCTCTGGCACATTGGGATTGCCCAGCCTGGGGAAAAAAAAAGGCTTCAGGATGACCTGACTGGGGCCTCTCAGTGCCTGAATGGAGCCAACAAGAAAGATGAAGAGAGACCATTTACAAGGGATGGAGTGACAGGACAAGGCAGAATGGCTTCACACAGAGAGAGTAGCTTTAGATGGGGTATTAGGAAGGAATTGTTCCCTGTGAGGGTGGGGAGGCCCTGGCACAGGGTGCCCAGAGAAGCTGTGGCTGCCCCTGGATCCCTGGCAGTGCCCAAGGCCAGGCTGGACGGGGCTTGGAGCAGCCTGGGACAGTGGGAGGTGTCCCTGCCCATGGCACGGGGTGGCACTGGGTGATCTTTCATGTCCCTTCTAACCCAACCCAGTCTGTGATTCAATTCTGTACCTTTCTGTTTCTTTGCTGCTCAGCTTTAGTAGATCAAACTTCAGTAGATCAAACTTTAGCAGATCAAACAAGCTCTGAGGAGCAACACCCCACAGTCATCTTCCAGGGCAGGTCCAGAGGGAAGATGAGGCCCTTTTGTACCCTTTGGCCAAGCTTGTGGTCTCCTGTGTGAGCACAGCTCAGTCAGCGAGGCACAACCAGCACTTCCTAAGGAGCACATGAACCCAGCAGAGTTAATTAAAATGCATTTTTAAGAGAGAAGCTTCGTTTTGCCTGGCAGTTCTACTCATAATTACCCAATTCCGTGTAGCACTAATAAGTGGGGATGGAGCAATGGGGAATTAGCGAATTTCTCCACTTCCCACAAAAGGCATTGAGGAGAACATCAGGATTTGTGGTGTTGGGAGCAAGTGGTGACAGAGATGAAGCTGGGACCAATTCTTACCTCAAAAGGCAGCAAACCCCACTGTTCCCAGCCCCTGTGTTAATTGATGGCAGCACTCAGGTGCAGAGCTCAGTTTATTGAGCAGCCTTCCCTCAAGACACCTTCACTGGCCTCCCTGAGGGACCTCTTCAGCTTCTCTGGTGGTGGCCAGAAGTGGCTCTGGTGGCCTGGGCAGCCTGGCACCACCCCCAAGGAGGGTAGGACATCCCAGGTGTGACTGGAGGGACACTTTGGTGGCCGTCCCAGGACAGGAGGAGCCCCTGGCCAGCACCAGGGCAGCTCTGTCACCACCAGTGCCCTGGGTGGTGCCGTGGGATGTCCCCAGGCTGAGCCAGGGCAAGGCACAGCTCATCCCCATTGTCTGGGGGAGATCCCACATCCCTTCCCTGAGGAATGGGGCACAGGGCAGGCCTGACCAGAGGGAACAGGACCAGCTGCTGGACACTTATGGGAATGCTGGGATGGGTGTGGAGTCACCTGAGGAGCAGCAAAGCTGGATTTTTGTCCATTCTCCTCAGTCACAGCTCACTCCTACAGCAGGGGCCGGGTGTCACCTCGTCACACCAGTGCTGGCACAGAGCCATTCCATCAGCAAAGCAGCAATTCCTCCGTCTGGGAAGGCTCGGGATCCTCACGCCTGAAAAAAGACAGGGTTGTGCCCACTCCTTGAAAGGCAAAACCCGATAAAACTGCTGGGAGGCCCCAGAGGAGCTGCTGAAGTGAGAGTGGCCCCTCCGTCCGTCACGTCTCCCCAGCAGCTCTCCCGCTCTTCCTGGGCCCCAGCAAAACACACGGGGATGTTTCCCAAACCTAAGGATTAGCACTGCTCCCTGTTGCCTCAGAAAGATGCTGGAAAATGATGAGGAAATTAAGGACTACGGGATAATTAACACCTGTCAGCGTGGCTTTAAAAAAAGCAGATCTTGTCAAACAAAATCAATTCTCTAAACTTCTTACAGCCGGGGCTGGCAGGATGTTGGGGAGGTGCAATGAGTTTCACCTTTCCCACAGCACTGGAGCCTGTGCTGCTGGATAATCTGAGGGAGAATTTTATCACTGCACATCCTTGAGGGAGCTGGTGCCAAAGGGCTGCAGCAGAGAGGGACTGGAGGAGCTCAGGGAGGGGTTTCACCCTCTGAAGTGCCACCTGAAGTGGTGTTTGGCAGAGCCCGGGGCAAGGCCACACACGCTTTACAACACTGAGCTCAGCACTCCAGGAGTAAGGATGAAATTGTCACTGCTAAAAGTTTCAGGAGACACAAAGAGTTTGGGATGCAAAGAGCAACAAAAGAGGGAAATTCTGAGTCAGGGGCGGGCTGAGTCCTTTGAAGAGGAGGTGTCCTAATGCCACCAGTTCTCCCAGACCTGCAGGAACCGGAGCAGGGCTGCTGGGGTGGACCTGGGTGCCTGAGTGAAAAAGCATTCCAGCTCAAAACTCAGCTGGGGAAATGCTCTTCAGTGAGGTTTTTACAAAGCTCAGCATTTTAATTCAACGTCAGATGCTGAGGTGGCAGGGTCAGTGCGTATAAGCACTTTTAGGGGGTGAAAAGTGCAGGGTGTTAAACGACTCTTTAATCCAGGCTCAGAAGGGCCAGATCCACTGTCAGGGAGGCACAGAATGGGGGATGTGTCCCATTCAGTAAATGCTGCATGGCTGCCAACACAGCAATCCTCTGATCAGGAATTCACCTTTCTCTCAGCCGTTTCCACAGTCAGAACCTGCAGCTCAGCTCCTTCTGTGAGCTGAAGCTCCCTTCAAACCCGGGAGTGTTTTCTGCCCACGGAGCAGAGATCTGTGCCCACAAGGTGTTTCTTCCCCGGCAGTCACACACTTAAAGGCATTTAATAATGAATGGGGCTTGGAAGAGCTTCCAGGAGCATTTCCATTCCCTGCAGAGCAGAGAGGACATTGGAAGGAGAGACCTTCGGAAGTGACTCACCCCAGGCACGGAGTGAGTCAGGAGCACCCTGGGAATACGATGCAGTTCTCCATCCTCTTTCCTTGTCGGAATGCCGGGTAGCAGCTCTTCTGTTCTGCCTCCAGCTTTGGGAAGCACTTTTTAATTTATTTTAATTTGAACTTCAGGGCTGCCGACAAAGCTTGGCCAGTGCCAGAAGAGCTTCAGCTCCGCAGTGGCCACGGGGCTGCTGTGGGCCAGGGGACTGAGGGGAGGGCAGGGGACAAAGCGAACAGGGGACCTGCAGTGTGTGTCCCTGTCGCCCAAACGTGGCCAGGAAGGTTTCTCTGCTCATCTTGCTGCCTCTCCTTGCTTGACTCAAGACTGCATCGGGTCAGAAATCAACTCAGGGCTGACTTAAGATGGTTTAGTGTCACACTGCTGCCTCAGAGCTCCTTAGGAGCTGGGTCTGCTCAGGGACTGTGCAGGGTTATATGGCAATGCCCGTAGTGATCAAAACGAAGCTCAGGACCTGACCACTCATTCCATGAAGAATTTCTTCCTAATATCCAACCTAAACCTAATGCAGCTTGAGGCCGTTCCCTCTCCTCCTGTCCCTGTTCCCTGGGAGCAGAGCCCGACCCCCCCGGCTGCCCCCTCCTGCCAGGGAGTTGTGCAGAGCCACAAGGTCCCCCCTGGGCCTCCTTTTCTCCAGGTTGAGCCCCTTTCCCAGCTCCCTCAGCCACTCCTGGGGCTCCAGCCCCTTCCCAGCTCCATCCCCTTCCCTGGACATGCTCCAGCCCCTCAATGTCCTTCTTGTCCTGAGTGTCCCAGAGCTGTCCCCAGCACTGGAGGTGCCCCAGCAGTGCCCAGCACAGGGGACGGGCACTTCCCTGGCCCTGCTGCCACCCCAGAGCTGGCACAGCCCAGGTGCCTTTGGCCTCTTGCCCACCTGGGCTCATGTCCAACCTCTGTCACCAGCACCTCAATTGGCCACAATCCCTTGTGACCCTGGTGCCCGAGCTGTTCCTCTCCCCCCTCTGAGTGCCCTGCTGTGTCCATTGGGGCAGAGGCACATCTTGGAACCCAGTAATGCTGCTGGGGACCCCCTTTATCTCAAGTGGTGGGGCTTGTCCCGTCTGGGTCGAGGCCCCTGGGCTGATGCTCCTTCTCTCTGCAGCCCTGGGAAGGAGAACCTTGGTTGCCCCCTCCCTCCAGCTCAGCTCCATGGCCAGGCCTGAGTCACTGTCTGTCCCTGTCTGTCAGGGACTCGGGGCTCTCTGAGGGAGCAAATCCCATCCATTGTTGTCCTCCCTCGCTGACCAGCCTGGTATTCACAGCAGGTGAGAGACAAATTCCCAGCCCTGGTCCCGAGGGAGGACGCCTTTTCAACTGTCCACATTTCAGGGATGACTCATTTCCAGAGGCCGTTTCTGTGCCATTCATCACGGGCAGGGACCAGGCTGTGCAAAGCCAAGTTTATCTCCAGACACGAAGATGAAGGGCCCGTGTTATCCTCACTGCACAAAGAACTGAGGCTTGGGAAGGTACAGCAGCCGCGTTGGTGCTTTCTGAGGGCTGGCTTTATGAAAGGAGCACATTTTTAGAAGATTGACCATCACACAGCACCTTTGGGCTTACAGGAAAAGCCTCAGCTGCAGCTCTGAATTCGGAGCGTTGCTGGAAATCACCTTCAGCAGAGAATGGGGCTGAATCAATGCCACCTTTTGTGCGTGAATATCCAGTCGGGGCATGGAGACACAGCTGAGCTCCCAGGCAGCATCCTGCCCACGACCCCATCCACCATCAGCCAGCAGCTCTTCCCTTCTCCATGCCCAAAACTGCTCCTGAATTTGTGATGGGGCTCTAGGGGCAGCAGAATCCCTTCAGCACCCAGCCCAGGGCTGCCCTGGAGGGGGTCTGGGTGTGCAGTGGATGAGATGGGGCCACAACAAACGTGAGCTGCAGTCGTGGATGGATCCTCGGGCTGCACCACTGCTCCTGTGCTGGTATTCCCTAAATGTCTGGGAGCTATGTGCAATCACAGGAAATCAGTTTCATTCTCTTTAATAAATGCTCCTCGAGTGCAATCCCAGCTCCATCTTCCAACCCTGCCCTATTTTTCTCACGCCAGCTCCCAGTTTTTCAGTTTGATGCAGAATTGTGCCTGGAAACTGTCACTGAGTGGAGTTTGGGAAGCATTTGGAAGAGAATCTCTCCATTCAGGAATGCCAGGATCCCACATCTGCCCCAGCCCTGCCTGCCTGGGCAACACCAGAGCACAGTGCAGGCAGAGCAGCACAGAGAGCAACTGGGGGAGCTTTAAACCCTGGGACAGCACTGCTATAAACCAGCACCTAATTAGTAACAAAAACCCCACGCTGCTCACCCAGTCTCTGTCCAGGAGCCCTCGCTCTGTTCCAATTGCTGTGCACTCAATTATGGGATCTTCTGCAAGGAACCTTCTTGTTAAAGCAGCCACCTCTGATATGGGGCTGCTCTGCTCCACCTCCTTTGAAGCCCCTCATAAATATTAAGATCAATTTAGGATTCTTTGGATCCCTGGCTGCAGTTCTCTAACAGGAAAAATCTCAGGCAGGAGGGCTGGTGTTAACCTGTTGTGCTGAGCTCAGGTCAGGGCTGGAGGCAAATTCATTCCTATATTCATCCCTCTGTGCACTACAGCCAAGAACTTCAGCAAATGAAGTTCTCACAAAGTTTTAGATGTGCCCTTTTGGGAGTGTAGAGGGAGGCAGGAAAACCATTCCAAGCAGCGGGCTGACTAAAAGAGGGATTATCAGCGGAGCCTGCTCTGTGGAAAAGGATGCGTGAATATTTATATCCCATATTTGTGAGACGGGGAAAGACAGCAGGTTGGCAGAGAAGTCCCAATGGCTTTCTTATTTACAAGCAATAAATTTATTATTTACAATTTATTATTTATTGCTTTTGGACCAACTAATACTATTTTTACTTGAGTGGAACTGACCTTTAGTGAAGATCCCAACAGAAATACCTCTGAAATGCACCTCGGGTTGGATTCTGAGCACTTTCCTGATTGTTTGAATGGCTGAAAGCCCTGCTCAGCTCACCCCACCCTCACCCTGAGGCCGTGCCTGTGGCGTTAATGAGAGGCTGCTGTCCTGGATTTGCAGAATGCTCCTCAAATACCCATTAGCAACTCCCCAGGAACCTCCAGGCAGCGTTCCGTTCCCGCAGGGATTTGTCCCAAAGCCTGTGATTCTGGACAGACAAGACCACGGAGGCTGTGAAGCTTGGAGCTTGTTGGCTGCTGCTCTCTTGTGCCACACAGACACAACAAAGCCTCTCCCAGCTCCTTGTTCAAGGACACTCAGGCTGTCCTAGGCCCAAAAGGTGTCAACCAGGGCCTCTGGAGAGGGGGAGAAATGGAAGAAATTCCATCATTAGCTCAAGTTTGAATTGGCCAATTGATGCTGATCTGCAAATGAACCAAACCTATCAAAGTGTGAAGAACTCGTGACTCGGGATCCATCTTGGGGCCCAGCTTGGATGTGGCCTTTGGCTCCCCAGGGTGCACCTTTGAAGGCCTTTCAGATAAATATCCACCTTTATTCCCTCACTCCTGCCTGGGCTCTGTTTCTAGGCAGCCACCCAAGGCATCACAGCCCGTACCCACACCTGGCTGTACAGAGAGCTGAGAGTTCTGCACACAACCCCTGCACTTTGTCTAACTGTGCCTTCAGAGCATTTGCTCTTCCCTGATTCCTGCCAGGAAAACCTCCCAGGAGCCCTGATGGTCAGTTTTGGGCAGAGGCGGTGGCACATTCCTGCGTGTGGCCACAGAGCCTGCAGGAAGCAGCAGGGCAGAGGTGCTGCAGGGTCAGCTGTGAGTGGGGAAGGGCACGGTGACATCCAAGGTAGGACAAAACCATGGGAAGGGCACCTTCTGTCCTCCTGCCAGCCTGCTTCCCTCCCACTCTGCTCTCCTTGCACAGCCACATCCCTGCCCAGGGAATGTCCAGTCCTGGAAAAAACAGGCCAGGGGAGGATTGGACAGGCTGTCCCTTGTCCTCTGTCCTGCCACTGCAGCACAGCAGCCAGGACTGAGCTGAGGAGAGCCCTGCTGTGAGCAGGAGGTCACTGGGCATCGTGGGGCTTTGTGGCAGGGCTGTTTGGGGGTTTGTGTCCCCCTGCAGAAGCCAGGACACTCTGGAGGGTGCTCGGGGGGTGGTGACTGCTCTGCCCCACGCTCAGCCCCACCGAGAATGGCAGTGACAACCTCGGGGAGCTGTGGGACACCAGAGCAAACCCAGAGCAGCTGTTCTTAAAGGCGGTGAGCACGGGCAGGATTCCATTTACATCTCGCACGGGTTTTTCAGTGTCACTTGAGCTCCCTGGTGTTCTTGCAGAGAGGTCTGGCAGGGCTCTGCAGCTGACGCAGCCCTGACCGAAGCTGATCCCAAAAGTACCAGCACTGCCCTGGATTTAGGGGTCAGAGCAGCCCTGTAACTCACCGTGACTCAGCAGCGAGGAAGCCAACGCTGCCCTGAGATGTTCCAGCAGAGGAGAGGCCCAGGGCAGGGAGGTGACTCCAGCCCCTGGGGATGACGGACTGAGGCCGTCCACACACATTTAGAGGGATGATAAAGAGGGAGCCAGTGCAAAAAAGAGCCATAAAAATGATTTGAGGGTGGAAGAGAACACTTCGAAGTGAAGGATTTAAAACCTCAACCTGTTTAGCTAATTGAGGAGACACTTGAAAGACAATGTGCTCACAGCACCGAGCGGCTTAGTGTGGAAAAACACCAAGTTCTGAAAGGCTCCTCAATAAACTGGGAAAAGCAACAGGAGCAGGGGCTGGGAGCTGAAGCCAGGCATATTCAGAGTGGGGAAAAGCGTGCAGGTCTTTCCCAGGAAGGATGATACAGGAACAAGCACTTACAGGAATAATAAACTCTCTCACTCTTAATTATTTAAAGATATCTCTTTTGTGTAAGTTTTGTCCTTGGTCCAGCGTGGTTGCACCCACCACTCTGCTCCCTGGAGCAGCCCCAGAGCATGGACAGAGCATCCTCAGTCCCCCAACAGGTCTTGCCTAGAGATGTTCATGCTTCAATTCCAGCTGACCCCGCACGTGCTCCGGGAGTCCCTTCACCCGTTGTTCTGGCCACTCTTTCCAAGGGGAGGCTGATTTTCTGTGGAATCTAAAATATTGGATAACTAAGTGCAGCAACGACCTGGGCAAGCACCAAAATCCTCTCAAGGGCTTTGCACATGGTCTGCACCCATTTCCTGCCAGCTCTGCACCTCCCAGTGAGCCCGGCCTTCCTCGGGACCTGCCAGCCAGCACACATCCTGCTCCTTCCCAGCACAAATGGGCCTGTGGAAGATCTCCCTGTGGGCTGCCCTTTTCCTCGCATCTTGCTGCTCCAGCTCCCTGAAATCCAGGTTTAACCAGCAGAACAGTTTTCCAGCAAGACTGAAAGCATTTGCTTGCTGGCTGGTTTGAAGATGGATGTGGGCAATGGACTGCCTCAGGCTGTTCTCTTTTCCAGGGGAGAACCGGATGCATCTTGATTTCCCAGTGCAACCCTTTTGGGTTGCCACGATGTCTTCGAGACCATACATTATTAAAATAATTATAAATATTTCTTATGCATGTACCGCGAATAACACAACAGGGAGCTGGAAAGGTTCAGCATGGATTTGAGGATGGGGCCACGAGGAATGTTTGGAGGAACCCTGGCAGCTGTCATGCTGTGATCAGCTCATCACAAGGCCGTGGATGAACCAGCAAAGGTGATGGCCGGGGTGGGGGAAGCTCTCACTGACAGAAATCTCGGCCTATTCTTTAGACACAGCTTAACCTTAAACCAGACGATGCGCTGTGTGCACGTGGAGGGTGAAGAGATGGCTCCTGACAAAGCACTTCTCATCCTTTGTCAGTGTTAATAGAGGTGTTTTATTGTTATGTGCATCAGTGACTCCATCCTCCTGCCTCCTGGCTCTGCTCCCAGATGCGGAGGGCATCTCAAGCCGAGTAGATCCCAGCTGGCAGTCCAATGTCTCATTAATTTGCAGAGATGCCGCTCGTTGCTGTCCCCACACGGAGCAGTGAGGCTGACCCTTGGCTCTGGACGCTCTGTCACGTGCCACAGGTCCCTGTCCATCCCGCCCCACCAGCCCAGCCTGGCTCGGCAGCAGATGCTGGCCCTGACGCAGCCCAGCTGTTCCTACACCAAGCAAGCCGGGGACAAGTGACTCCCAAGAGGCGACAGATGAGGAAGGTGGCCCTGGAGGATGCAAACAGGGACAGGAGCAGGGACCTGTGGGCCGGCAAAGCTGACAGCTGGGCTTGCTGAACACCAGGCCATGCCGGCTCCTCTGTGATCTCCGAGTGGAGCCACGATTGGTTTCTCTAATTAGCCCCAAAAGCGCCTTCCCTGAGGAGTCCATTCACCCTTGGGCTGCAGCAGAGGGGGCAGAGCACTGCGGGAAACACTCACAGCCCTGCTGGGCTTTGTCTCTGGGTGGGGCTTGTCTCTGGAAATCGCCCTGTGATGATGACTTATGTCAAAGATAAGGAGCAGAAGCAAAGACGATCTCTCAGCTCTCGCTCTGCCTGCAGGGATGGGGAGCTCTCAGCTCTGCTCTGAGCCATGGGCTAAACACAGCAGCCCTGGAGCAGGGCTGGGCTCTGAGGAATCCCATCAAAAAGGAGCTGTTCCCAGCTCGCTGCTGAGCTCTGGACAGGTGTTTCCAGCTCTGCCAGGTGGATGTGCTGGCAGCACCAGTCAGATCCCCTCCCACTGGGAGAGCACTCCAGGCCACAGTCCCTGACTGAGTCCTTCCTCCCAGAGTCTGTCAGGCAGCCATCCCCACCCACTCCCTCTGCATTTCCCAAAGGAAAGTTTTATTTCCTTTATACTTTTATATCTTTTATTTACAGTTAGCATATTATGCATTACTAAATGAAATGCCTTCCCTGGACTAAGCCCGTTGTGCAGTCACCTTTGTCAGCCCAACCTGGAATTGCATCATTTGTTTGTTTGACAAGATCCAAGTCCTACAAAGCCCCTAAATCTGGCAGCGATTGCCTCGCTGGCCTTTAATCCAGCATCAGAGGGGTTCCACGTGGCCTTTCATTCATGTTCTCCTCTAAACACCTCATCCAGTTCGGCCATCCCACGTTTTCGTCTGGGAGCTCTGGAAATTCCCGGGTGTTCAGGGGCAGCTCTCTGGGAGCCCTGGGCACACCAGCAAGGAGCCCAGGAGGCAGCAGCACCCTTGTGTGGCTACAGGTGGAGAGATTCACTCCCCCACTTTAGGGAACAGAGGTAAACATCTCCCAACATGCAAAGTTTACCTCAGAACCCCCGGGCTCTGGTGTCCGTCTGTCCAAAGCGGGGATTAGAGCTCAGCACGTGCCATGGTGGGACCTGGCCCACTGGGAAGGAATCCCAGGACTGTAATTTTGCCTGCTGCAAGCTCTCTCCCACTGTTTTCAGCTTCCCTTAGTGATTTCCCACATCTTCCAGCTCTGCTTTGTGAAGAATCCTTTTTTCCCCTTTGCAGTTGTTCTCCGTTCAGCTTTATTTGCAGTTGCTAACATCATCCACCCTCCAGGCTTTTAGTCAGAACTGCCTCTCTGCTTGTGGCTTTTTTGCCTCCCAGCACCTTTCTTTAGAGAATGTTTCACTTTTGTTCGTTTTCGTTTCCCCCTCTACAATTTTCTCTTCCTAATTATCATTAACTTGGAGAACTTGGTCCTTTTGAAGAGCAGATAATTAATTTCCAGGGCTGACATCTTTCTCCAGTGTAATCAGATCCACATCCTCATTCCCTCGTGCCCTGTGTGCTGCCTTTTGTGCTGGGAAGAGAGGGGCTGATCTCATGAGGCTCTCAGCTCTCAGCTTGTGGCCCCCAGCACGTCTCCTGGCAGTGGTGCTGTGCCAGCTCCTCTCATCTCCTCTCCTCTCCTCTCCTCTCCTCTC
>VZTE01000544.1:0-13620 GCA_013397775.1 Eulacestoma nigropectus
GGATTGTCCTGTTGGATTAGCGGATGTGCCCTCCACATTAGTGGATATCTGTGCAGTTTTAACTGGATATCCTTACTAACCGTGGACAATTTTAAACTCTTAACTTTAGAATTAATCTTGAGAGAGGTAGAGTTGACCATATGCCAAATAACTTATGCACAATTTAATTGTCTAAAAAATGACTGGTGTAAATTTTACCTGCAAATATATTCATGTATTAATTCATTTAATTATGTAGTTTAAATAATTTCTACATTATTATATTGTGTTATTATGCTCACAGTATTTACATAATTTGGATGTTTTCAATAATAACAGGACAACTAAAGTATTAATGAAGTTTTCAATGTTGTTAGGGTGAAACACTAAAAAAATCTGGATGGAGAAGAAAGTTTGGACCCAATTCAGTGTCCAGACATCCTAGGATATAGTTTATGATTAAGTTAGTGGAAAAAACCACTGTCCTGTTAAATATTCTTTGCTATTTAGTCTTTTGTAATCAACAGCTGCTACAGAAACATTTAAGGTTGGATTTTCTAAAACACAGAATCCCAAAGTTTCAAGAGTTTTTAACTTTCTGTACCAGATATGACTTCTTTACACTTAGGTCAAAAATAAAAAGGAATTTCCAAACCAGCTTTTTTACATCATTGAACCTTTTTTTCTTGGTCAGCTCCTAAACTAATATTGCAGTAATTCCAGATTTAATGTACAGTCTAAAGAATGAAGAGACTTGATGGCAATTACTTAACTTGTCACTGATCAATTAAGGTTCCCCAAAGCAATGGCATTGTTCCCTAATGAGTCTAACATTGTGCAAGGACATGAGAGAAATTCAAGTTCTCTTTGCATTCAAGTCTGGCTGTGTATCAGTTTCTGTCTCCTATCTTGTGTATATAAATGCCAGTATTTGCCTCTATAAATTTATACACATTCGAGAAAGGAAATATTTCTCTGCTTGTATAAGATCTGTTACCCCAAACAATTCACCTTTGTTGGAATCTTCAACTGATATTATTCTGATTTTAGGACTGTGTCAGAGTTCTGTATTCTGGAGCTGCTCCTCTTGGAAAGGAGGTGAAGCCTTCTTTCCCAGTTTAATGGATTGAACTGTCTCTCAACCTTTTATATGATGTATCATTGCTAGCACTGTCTCCAAGACACTAATAAAGAGAAGACTCAATAGTATTGGCATGATAAAGTGAACACTATTAATAAAGAAAAGCAAGTCCATCATATTCATTAAATTTAAGTGTAAGGGAAAGAATATTGTGCATGTGTGTGATGTGGCTGGGGAATTATATTACAAGGCCAATCAATTTCCTTGCAGAGTTTTTGTTGTTGCTGTTGTTAGTGAGTAATTAATATAAATAATGCTGACTGTATTTAAATATTGAGGATACTAGGGGAAAAAAGTGTAGAAGGTGGCAAGCAGATGGATCATTTAATTTATTCCCCAATTACAGCTGACATGTTGGGTATAGAAATCTGTGAGTCATCTATTATTTTTTATGGTCCATTTTACAGCTGTGTTTATTGTTACAATAAATAAATACATTATCTCATTAGACTGGTATTGTAAAAAGCTTGTTGTATAACAAACATCCTCCTCTTTCAGCACTTTCCCCCTGTATCAGGGTCTTACAGTCAAAGAGGAAGAATGTATTTATACCTTATTAAGAACAAAGTAGATCTCACACAGCTTGTAAAAGTACAGACACATCCTGTGAAAACAACTCTCTCAAGTCAAGGTAAATAAATCTGATTCTTTTTAGTGGAGGTAATGGGGAGAGTCCTGCTGTATCTTTTCCTTGTTTGACAGAGCAGAAAACACACCACTCGCCCTCACTCGCTAGGCAGTAAATATACATTGCAGATAAATGTCAGATTGGTAATAAAGTTCATCGTATTTAAGTTTTAGACTATCCCATAAAATGACAGTTTGATGGGGAAAACCAACTGAGTCTTACGGTATTTAAAATTCAGAAGCTGCCTTTCTGAGACTGGCAATGGGAACTTGTGCCATTTAGTTGGATTCAGCGGGGGGTGGGCACAGCCCCCTGTGTGGGGCAGCTCTTTGGGGTGACACAACAGCAGGGACCTGCTCTCTTGTTCCTCTCTCTGCCAGAGACTCGGGAATTTGGTAATTGCTTTGGGGGAAGGGAGGGCAGTGGAACCGAGTGGTTGCTGTCACTATGCCCCAGCCTACCTATAGAAACAGCAAGTCTGACTCCCCAGGCCTCCCCAGGCCAAGTGACGTGTGCCTGCCTCAATGCAAGCCATCCCCAAATCTGCCATCCTGTGACAGAAGAAATTGTTGGTTGTTCAGCACTTGTGTTTTCAGAGGCCAGGACTCAAGTTTTGTGCTCCTGCCAAGAGGAGCTGCACAGATCAGGATTCAGAGTGACCTGGGGCTCACATGAATCTTCTCCCTGTGCATGACAGGAATCACAGCATCCAAGTTGGAAAGTCCTCAGTACAGCTGGCAGAGCTCAAGCAAGCTACTGCTGTTGCTGTGTGGCTGTCCTCTCACACTTTTAGCTATGGACAAGTTGTACCCAGGCTGGCATCTTCTACAGATGAGTTCCTCAGTGTTTAGGCAGAGAGGTGGCACAGGGAACATGCCAGCTGCTGCCCAGAACCCAGAATCAATAGTTCTAACGTAGGTGCCAACTGTCCTCAATCCAGTGCAACAGATCTTGAAACTTTATTAACTATTTCACTACTTCAAGCTCTAAAAAGGAGTAAACACATTAGCTCGAGCAATATTGGCATCTCAAATGGGCTGGTCTTTCTTTCTATGTGGAGTAAGATTACATTTACTGGAGGTAAAAATGATCCATCAACATAATTTCTCACTGTTTATGACAATGTACTTGTCACTTTGCATTATCTACTGCCTTCCTTAGAACAACTGGCAAAAAAAGAGTAATTCCTAACTTTCACTGTTTTAAAAGAGGATGACTGGGTTCCCTCTCTTCCCTCCAGAATAAAGCATTCAGATATCCAGTCAATGGTTATTTTCATTCTTTTGAGCCACGTTAGGAAGTGTCTCCCTTAAGTAATTCAATGCTCCTTCTTCAGTAGAACCATAACTACACCAAATGCTCTATGCAGCACATTTGAAAGAGTGGGGATCTTTTCTTCTGTATGAGAAGCAGTTGTTCCAGAACACAAAGTTTTTGTTTTACAAGCTCATGAAAGTTCAGTGCTACAAGTTTTAAAACTGGCTCACTGGTTACACAGCACAGCAGATAAGGCTGAGCTCTACCTCTTGTGACCATGGTGAAAATCCAGCCTTCAATTGAACAATTTTATGTGGGTGACCGAATCAAAAGCTGTATTATCAGCTGATATCCTGGGAATGTTCATCTGAGGACAGCAGTTAAGTCATCTGGAGAAAATCAATGAGATCACTGTTCACCAAAACTGTGTTTGTTTAACTGAGGACTGGGAGAAGATGGCTCTGAGCAGTCCTGGCAGGAACCACAGGAGAAATGACCTACCCAAGGCCACCAGAGAAGAAGGGCTCTGAGTCTGAGACCCACATCAGTGTTCCTGCTCTGCTGAGCCAGGATGCCAGTCTCCAAGGATAATGAAAAACAGGCAGGCAGTAAGAGAGATTTTTCAGCTGTTGTATTTCAGCTTGGAAACAAGCAGCTTCCCCCTCATCACTTCTCCCATTCTCTACAGACACAACTCTTCATGATGAAGCTGATACATGTGCTATTTATATTTTCACGTTCCATTTAAAGAGACAACAAGAGCTTCAACTTTGAATGAGAGGTCACCAGTACAGGAGAAAAAAAAATAGGAAAAAAGTTTCAGAAAGGCTGTTTTAAGCAGCATTAGTTCCTGGTTGCATAGCACACTCATCAGCTTAATCCCCTGAAGTGTCACAAGAACAGAGCTTTTCCAACAAGCAGAAGAACAGCATGTACAAGCAATTTCACATTATGTTCCTTCCTGATGGCTCCACAGGCTCAGCCTCTTAGGTCTGCTGCTTCTGTACATCGAGCTTCTCATCTGATGTATTACATCTACCACTGAACTCCTGTCCAAAGGAGATTTCTTGTGGAAGGAGGACTATAGGAGCTAAAAAGGAGGGTTATAATTTAAAAAATACTTTCTAGAGTTCAGTCAGTAGAGGGAACACAGGAAAAATTTTCAGCCCCTGATCTTTGACATGAACATGTTTGTAATGCGTATACAACCTCATCAGTCAAGGTGAGACCCTTCTCTAAAGAAGGGTAGGAAGAATGTTTCTCCACCAAAAATATGTTCTGCTAGTTATATTCACACCAAGCTATTCAAAAGGAGGATGCAGGTATACTGAATTATACCCACCTAGTGTGATCTGGGTAAAGAAAACAGACCTGTGGTTCACAAAGTAAATAAAATCCAGATTTCTGTTACTGTAGGAGCAAATATCTCAACTGTACTATGCTCCCTACAGTCTGCTGAAGGGCTATTGCCCATTCAGTTATCTATGGCTTCCTCCTGCTCAGTCGTATTGCTACTCACAGCTTAGTAATTCTCCACATAGCCATCTGCCCTTAGTTGTTTCCAGCTATAATTAGACTACAGATTTAGCAGTGCTTTTTTCCCTATTTACTTGTAAGATATGGATGAGGACTTGGTGTCTCTCTTAATCAATATCTCTATCTGCAGCTGTTTCCACAGGCTTTTAAAGAGCTGCCAGCTCAGGACAATGCTGATGTCTCCAGCGAAGTGCAAACAGGGAGAGCTGTAAACAGAGAGCTGCTGCAGTTGTGCAGGTTCTTCTCTGCTCTGCAGCAAGAACCTGGAGCAAACAGCCTTGCTTTAAGTGGACACCAGCACAGTAAGGCAACTCTTTAGCCTGTGCAAGAATTTTTGAGGCAGCAGGAATGTGCACCCAGGTCCCTCACTCTTCATGCTGTGCTGAGCATCAGCATGCCTGGACCAACGTGCCGCATTCTACTGAAAAAGGCCAACAACATTTTCTTTTGTTTTAAATAGTGTTAAATGCTGTCGGTCAGAGTAGCAAAATAAAATCTGCTGTGCAGTCAAATGTTTTCAACAAGCTTTGGAGAAGTATGGATGTAATATAGAGATGTAGAGTTTTACCATGGAGTTATGTATCGCTCATTATTCTGTCTTCCTTGTGGGAGCATTTGGCCTTTCTACTTAAATACAGTGCATTATTAAATGAATTCACATATTTTTGGGTATGCAAAATGAGTTTAAGAAACATGCAAAAGTGCAATGTTATCATACTATTAACAAGGATTCAAGAGGCTTTTCTAACAGAGACTCCTTTACATTTGTTCAGGTCTTTGTTGGGTGTGCTCAGGCCCCAGGAGAAAGCTTGCAAACAAGAGGGATTTGAGTTCTCAGGACTGGAACAAAACTTTGGCTTATTATTTATGGCAATTAATTCCCACAACTCCTTTCATTTGGGGAGTGGCAGGTGGCTGGACTCTGTTTCGTCTCAAAATGCTGGGGAGCTGGGTAAGAACTGGGTTTGCATTTCATCATGGTTCCTGCAGCAAAACTACATGGATAAAAAAGAAAAAAAAAGCCTCAGTCCCTGCCTCCCTCTTCTCTCCCCTGAGATGTATTAGATTCAGAACTCCAGCTTTTCTAGTGCTGCACCTTCATTTAAAATGAGCAGACCTTTGTCCCTTCCATCCTGGGAACTGCCACTTGGTGTTTCATTCCTGGTACCTATCTTTACACAGGGCATCTCTGCATTCAGCCAAATCGTTCTCCTGCTCCTCTTCCAGAATCCAGAGGCAAAGACCACACGGAGCAGGGGGTTCTGATCTCTGTTACTGGTGTCAGGAGGGAGCAGATCTGTTCTGCTCAGCCATGTTGTGCAACGTTTTGTTGTCAGGCTCAAACCCCGTGAACCTTTCAGGGATTAAAATTGATGATATTCTCTGCTGCCACCAGGCTCTTCAGAATACATGATTTTCCTGAACTGCAGTCACTCAGAGTGGGAATTGCAGTCAGAAGGTCAGAAAGCTGTTAAGAAAAGAAAGTCTATATTGCTGTTTTCTATTATTTGAGGTATAGAACTGATACTAAACAGTTATAGGTTTGATGAAGATTTCCTATACCCCAGCAGCAATACAGACCATAGAATTAATAAAAAAAAATTTTGTTATTGATATGTAAGGGAAGAAAAGGCTCTTCCAGTGCTTTTTGACTGTCTTTTTTTTATTGTAGGAAACTATACATTTAAGAAGCTTACGTTAAGAGCCAGCGTGTGATTTTATTCACAGGCTTAAGCTGCACTGTGCTGATCAGTCAAGACATAAACGCAGGATGAAACTCTCATCTTGATAAACTTGTCTGATTGATTTCTCCTACTGGCATTAATATATGAGCTGCACTATCTGTGTTTGAGAGGCATTTGCATCGCAAAGGAATTATTTTATCTCAGCATGTAAAATTTCAAGTGTTGGTGGCTCACAGACACTTCCTGTCCAAGTTGTTGTCCTGGACTAAAACTTCACGGAGGAATGAGCTCCTGCCTCATCATATCACTGTTATCTGCATTAGTATTTCTATTTTCTTTTATTTTGGCTTATGCAGTCTAGATTTGTTTCAAACCTGTGGTGATTATGATACTGATCTTTATCCTGCTGAGTTTACATCCAAGAAAAGAAGTGAGTTCCCCTGATATAATTTAGGAAGGGAAGGGAAACCAGGACTTGCCTGCAGAGCCATCTTAACCCCTGCTTGTGATGAGAGTCTGCTTGTTTCCAAAAGAGGTCTAAAAACCCAACCGTGAGGCAACAGAGAAATGTGTAGAAAAAGAACAACATACAAGAACTTTAACCAATTAATTTATGAACAACTGTTGTTCTTCACCTGGAAGCCCCAGACATTTAAATCTCTCCTTGTTTTTGCTACATACAATATGTGTATTTTTTCATTTTGTGATCTGGGGCCTCAGGGGTATTTTGTACAAGTGATTTGTGCTGTAAGTGAAGGAATTGCTGTTTCTGTTTAATTTTCTGTGTTCCACATGTGCTGAGACAGGTAGAGAAGCAAGAGAAAGACATGGAGAGGAGATGCTCATGTATTGACAGCCCTGGGCAAAGTGTGAGAAAGAAAAAGAGAGGCAGCTCAGTTGGGAAGGAAATTTAGAGTTGAAAAACAGGTGGGGAAAAGGAAAAAGAGAGTCTGGTCTATATTATCTGACTGAGTGTTCCTCTCTCCTGACTTTTTACACATTTTCAAAACTGAGCAAATTGGAACATTTTTTCCAGTCTGAAATCAGTCTGGTTGCCTTCCCTTTGGTGCTTTCAATCCCATTTCTTCCTAGATGTGAGGTTACCCAAAGTAGACAGTGGATTTCCAAAAAGGCATTTTCAACATTTTTTCTCTTCATGCATAAAACATCCATTGCATATTTAATTTCCACTGAAATAAGGGTCACATGAGCAAGAGCTCATGTAATGCCTTGCTTCCCCTTCTCCTAATTTATTTCAGAGAGCCAGATACAGCTGCATTCTTTCATCTCACGCTCTTTCTGGCCTCCAGGCCTATTGAGGCAGCAACTCTTTTGTCAGCACTCACCAGACCCTCATTCTAGGCAATTTTTATAAATATTTTTCCAATACTACTGCACTAATTTTATATGCTTCACAGCCCATTTGCAAGTAATCTAACCACATACCTATTTTTTCTAACCAGGGATTATCATGTTCTCTCCTTGCTTACATGGTGCCCAGAACTTGCTGCCATTTTGATATCTATTTATTTCTACTAGTTAGTAATTTCTGAGAAATATTTGTTTCTACTAGTTAGCAATTTCTGTCCTTCTGAGAGCAAGTCTTTCATTTAAGAGCATCAGCAGAGGGAGACAGAATATGAAGGAGAAAACATTTTTTCCTGTAACATGGGTCAGCAAGCTATTTGGAAAGAGTGAGATATCATTCTCTATTCAGCCACTGGATAGAGTTGTGCTGAGCTGCCCAAGTGTCAGCTGAGCTGAGGTGGATGAGAACTAACAAACTAATTTCACACAGGTAGAGCATGAAAATAACCATTACACAATAGCCAGCTCAATAGGAACTGATGACCAAGGTCCCTGAGGAGAATTTCTTTGAGCAGAGGAACCTTAGCTGTGGTGGAGAGAGGATTTGTCTGAGCTTTGCCACCATTGCAGAAATGTTCCTATTTCTGCTTCCAATTTCTCAACCATCTCTGCTCTAAAGCAACATTATTGCTTTTAGTGTTCTAATATAAGTCACACTAAACAGAAGTACCCTTTGGTTCATTGTTATGAGTGTTTTATAAATGTTACAATGTTATATTCATTCATTAATGTGGGGTGAAATGTCAGTATTTTCCACCAGTATTCAGTCTTTCACTCTGATAACAGCACAACATTTATTCTCCCTCCTCCCCCCTTCCCATATAAAACACAAAACCTGCCATTTTTTATTGTTCACAGGAGAAAACACAGGGGAGAGGCAGGGTTTGTGGGGCTGTTTTGTTTTGCTTTTTTTACTGCTAAATAGCTTTCTGTTTGTACAAGTCCATTTTCTGTGTGTTAACAGAAAGGGTTTTCTTTCTCTGATATCTACATACCACATAACTCCGCACTTGAAGATCAGCATTGCATAGCCCTCATTGTCAGAAAAGTAATTAAAATGAGACCTGCAGTACAATGGTCATGGGGACATCAGGGCACAACTACCCAGCATTACAGCAAGCATTCTGATTAACTTCAGGCATTTGGTCCAATTTAATACTTACATACCGCAAGCTACTGAGATTCCAGTGAAATTTTTGATACATATTTTCTTCTCTTCTGCTTTAAAGCCTGTAGTGAGAAGCTGCTTTGTATTATTTGCATTTTCATCTAGACTGGAAGAGTGCCTGTTGGATAGCATAGAAACTGCAGTGATTAAAAAGACCCAGCAACTGAACCAAAATCTAAGCTCTGACAGGCACAAGTCTCCCTTCAAAGACTGCCAACAACCCAGAACTAAAGTATTGTCTGAATAACTGGTGCTCAGAGCATTTGAGAACCTAATCTCAGCATACATTTTGTGGAAAGAACCAAGCACTAAAGAAAGAAAAAGACTTCCAAATTTGAACCTCACACAAATAAAGCAACAAAGGGAGTTTCTGTAAGTAAAATTTTCATTGTGAAATCACAGCAATTTCTCACAGTCTAGACAGCCCCTAACAGAAATACCCTGAGCTTCCCACCCAGACTTTCTGGGTGCTCTAAAATGTGCCTTCATGCTTAGCTCAACCTACCCAAGAAAATAAGCTGATTCCACTTTTCTCCTATTTATAGGCTTTCTGGCTGTATTAACACCCATTCACTGTGTAATGTATTTCTTTTCCTCCTCTGGCTACTGTAGTAAAAAGAATAGCTGCTCGGTCTTGTGAGCTTGGCAACAATGTTCTTACTGCACTGTCTCAGGCAAAGGGCCTCAGAAACAGTACGTATGACTTGGGATGGCTTTCTGTGTTAGTGTTATTGCTGTTCCCCAGATTTTGGCACAGAAAGCTCAGGCAGGTCGCTAAAAGAGCTCCTTAGTGGCTGTTTCTGCACAAGGAACTCATTGCAGAATTGGAAGTAAGTGATGCTGCTGGGGTTGTGTAAGGAGACGGGGCAGTGTCAGGAGGGGATGCCTGGGTGTTGGTCATACCTGAGTGCTGTGAGGAAAGAAGAGAGTCTGAAAACACCTTAAATGTGAGTATGGTGGTAGGAACATGAACTTAGAGTGGGCTTAATCATCTGATCATGAAACACTCCTTCACAGGCAAAGCAAACCTCATCCTGCTGCTGGGGAGAATTATTGAGCGTCTTGGCAACCCCTTGCTCTCTCACCGGTCTCATTTTCTCTGTGGTGCCTGCCTCAGCAGCCACCTTTGCTATGCTAATAGCAGCAGGGACCCGTGACACACATGATTAGAAGGAGCATTTTGGTGTGTGCAGCTCTGCCAGCTGCTGCCTCAGCCTGAGCTCGAAGCATTGCACGCCAAGCTGGGGCTGCTGCTAGCTGAATATGTAAGAGTTTAGCTGCAAGCTACTGTAAGGTTTATAATCGCTTATTGCATTAAGTCAGATGCTACCACGGAGCATGCTGTGTGTTACTCTGATTTTATTAAAATAGAAAAGATGAAATGACAAATTAAAGAAAAATGAAGGGGATTATCATGACTCCAGGTTAAACATAAACAGCAGGATTCAGAGAGCTCCTGGAGAACAGAGCTCCTCTTTCAATAAAATCTCTCCATTTATAAAACATTTAAAAAGAAAAGGGGGAAATATCTATATGCCATATCAGGGAAATTGCTTTTAAATGGTATGTTTCTCAAGAGTTTTTAGGAGGCATTTGTAGCTCCCCAAGAAACAGAGCCATTGTTTTCATGCTAATGGCAAATGAAATAAAAATGCATGAAGGGAAAATGTAAAATTTGGCTCTCCCATACAATCTGAGTTGCTTTGGAATAAGTATCTATTCTTTATTGACAGTTTTCTGCTGGCTAGTGGCAACTCCTTAAAGGAAATATATGTTTTACTTTGTTGCTTGTTGATAATTATTGCCAAGTGCAGGAGTACTGTGAAAAGTGAAAGATTTGGTTTACTTCATTTTCCTGCTTTGATTTTTGTTACTTTATTCTCTCTCTAGGAACCTAAATAATGATAATAAACACAGGAAAAAGCCCTCAGGTAACACAAATGAAGTGTGGGAGATGTGTTTTTATAGATGAGAGTGCAAATGCCACACTGGTAAAACCAGAAAGATATGTGTGAGTCCTTAGCTCTCCTGAGCTGGAGGGGAAGGCTCAGGGGATTTGACTTCTGAGTACTGCCCAAAAAAAGAGCTACAATGGAAACCTCCATTTTCCTTAAGAACACGAGCCAAACCCCCGCCCCCACCAAAACACTTCTCAAAACCTGGTTAGAAGGCCTTGAATTTGACCCCTATTTTAGTTTTAATGCTCTTAGGGAAAGAATAAATAAAATGTGTTTCAACTCAAAATCTCTGACAGGGCCATGGCAGGGTACAGTCTGCAAGAAAATGTCAAGTGAAATTGTTTGGTGGGAGCCAACACCACCCTCTGCAGCACCAGAATGAGAGAGCAAGAAAAATGGAGAGAAAGGGAATAAAATTATTCCCAAAGGTGCACAAAAATCTGAGGACATGCTCAATGTTTAAATTTGTTCCCACTGAAGCACTTTCACCAAAGACAGCCAGACTAGAAGGCTGATGCGATCTTCTTCCCTGTTATAACAATGCCATGGTGCACGCAAGTTCATTTGGGGTCTGAGTCCACATCTGAGATGTTTTATCACAGGAATGCCCCTCCCTTTTTTTTTTTTTTTAGTGTAAAGGAAGATCACAGTGCTCACTGGGCTGGATTTTGCAGTCTGTTCCAATAACTCGTGTGTTCTCCATGATGTACCAGCTCTGGCTGTGGCTTAATAGACAGCTGCCTTGTGCAGCAGACTGCAGCAAATGAGCCAGCCTCATATGCTGGAAGAGTATGAAATAACAGCATTGGTCAAATGTATTTGTGCTTGAGGGAAAAATTTGATGCATGTTTTCTGGTCCTGTGCTCAAAACCTTGGGGAGCTTGGCCACGAGTGTCCTTGGAAAAGTGTGGTGTTGGTAGACTGAGGTGCACAGGTGAGGGCTGTATTCACTGGTGTTTTCAACCACTACATTGCCCAAAAATTCACTTTGGTATTTTTCAGTATAAGTTAATGAAGCATTTCTATGAGTTCTCTAAGATTTGTCATAGGATCATTGCCAGGAGTGGTTACAGCTGCAAATTTAATAGTCTGCTCCGGTATCCTAATGCAAATGCTGAAAGCCTGTGGAGCAGGTGAGCTCATCATTTATCTGCAGAAAAGTTCACTTGCAGTCAATGTGCTTATAAATCTTTACCTCCTGAGCAGCTTTACAAGTGTTTCTGAAATATGCAAAGTATTTTTTATCCAGTACACTTTTCTGCTGTGTTATTTAGATACCAGATTCACACCAGTGGATCTGTCTCAGATGACTATTTATATTTTGCTTTCTATGCGTGGTATAACACATTCATGGAGTTCATTAGAAGAAAATGCTAGATAATTTTCTTAAGATGGATATTTCAGGGTCAGGTAATAATTTCTCTGGATATGATCTGAGTATTTGGAATATGGGTTTGACTTGGATAGGTAAACAGCATTTTGAACACTTTTCTGAACCATCTGAATTTTTAAGGCTCATCTTTTAACCAGAAGAAGGTTCTTAAAATGTCTTTTAAAATATCAGACCAACCACTGGGTTTGAGAAACATAGGAGCACATGACAGCATCACAAAGGAATACCACCTAATCCTAGCGAGCAGCTTGGCTCTCTCCTCCCCATTTCTGTCAGAAAAGCTTTAAATAACAGTGTTTGTCCAAAAAGGGATGAAGAATATGCAGAGAAAGGACAGCTCTTTTCTGAGGCATGCTGTAACTAGGAAGGACACTTGTGCAAGTCTTTGGAGAGGAAGGGGTTATGTTGAATAACTCGGAGTCAACAGCTCTGTTGCTCACTTTGCAGTTCCCACACCTAGCTCTGAAGATGTAAATTCTTTGTGTCTGTCGTCAGCAGCTTTTGTTTGAACCCAGATGAAATATTGTAAAGTTTTCAAAACAAGTTTTGTACTTTATCTTGATAAAAGACATTCTCCCATCCTCACAAGTTCAGAAATAACCTCCCTTTTCCTGCTCAAAGCCATATGTTGCTGACAGCCGTACCTGATGATGTGATTCTCTTTCTAGATCCTCTTCTTTTTTGGAAATAAAAACAAATTTCCTTGACTGAAGTAAAAAATAGGTTATTTTCCCCATTAACAAAGAGAATACTTTGTCTGTAAAACCAAAATAAACAGAAACCACTGTCAGATCTACACTCAGCATGCATTTCTACTCTCGACACTCTTAAGATGGTTTTGCATTGAATTCTGATAAAGTTGACAGTAGAATAATTTCAACATTTGTAATTTTTCCAGAGCTTTTCAATGTGTTAGCAGTAATACTTCCTAGACTGTACTTCCTGAGAGTAATGTTTCCTTATAAATGAGCTCATTGCAGTATCTGTCCTGTCCTTTTAGCAAAGAGAAGATAAAATCCTGGTGTCTGGATATGAATCAAAGTCCTTATGTAGACAGTGCTGGCTGCATACACATTTATGGAGAGGTTTACTTCCCTCCTGTCTTTCTATCACCTGAAGATGTGAGCTTTGCATGCCTGTTAAGAACTGCAGTAAATCTCTTCTGTCCTTTTTCTCTATTTCCCTACACTTCTGGGGACTTAAAAAACCCAAAACAATGGCGAAGTCTTTTGCCAGTATTTCTGAATTGGGTGGAATAAGAAACTATCTGCAGTTGTTGCAGTAAAACCAGCTCTTTCATTTTCCAGACCACCAGAACTTTGCCATGTCAGATTTCCAGATTAGTTGTTGTTACATTACAGCCAAACAAATGAGGAGAGTCTGCTTAATGGGGCAGCCAGAGAGCTAAAGGTGTGGTTTCTTTCTGCACTGAAGGGAAGCAGGAGTATGTCTTTTTTTTTTTTTTTTTTTTTTTTTTTTTTTTTTTTTTTTTTTTTTTTTTGTTTTT
>VZTE01000544.1:13639-38517 GCA_013397775.1 Eulacestoma nigropectus
TTTTTTTTCGCGCAGAGAGGAAAAGGGTAGTTGTTTTTTTTTTTTTTTTTTTTTTTTTTTTTTTTTTTTTTTTGTGAAATTGAAGCTTTCCGCCAAGTGTTGGGGGGTTTTTATCTGATGGGAAATGTAATTTGCCTTTATTATATTGCGTTTGAAAAGTAATTTGTCTTACTGATCCAAAATATTTTGGCTGCCTCAGAATTAAATGCTTCAATAGCATTTTGATTTTTTGTTTTCACCAAAAGTTTCAACAAAACGAACTTGTTCCTGACAGCCCCTCATGCTGAGTAGGAATTTTGTCCAGGGAAAGTCTTCTGTCAGGGTGATTCTGTTCATCATTAAATTCCAGGTCAGATTTCTTCCTGTTTGCTCCCAAAACAACTATACCCAGTCCAGGTCAGAGACTTCTTCCTCTTGATGCTTAAAATGCCTTTGGATACAGGATAACTCCTGACCTGCAGCTCCAGGGTGGGAGGAAGAAACGACAATGAAAGAGTAAGAAATTATTTTGTCAATACTTCATCTGGAATTTTGGACTATGAGTAATCTCACTGGAAAATCAGTGACCTGTGGGTCAATATCCATGATTTTGGAGGTTCTCCCTCAGCAAATCATCAGCTACCTCGACTGCAATGTCTTAATCACTGTGAGCATATCCCTTTCCTCTAATGCTTTTCGCCCATGGTTATAATACATTCTTGTTACGTGCCAGAGAGGTAATGATGTGTCTTCAGATAAATACAACACCAGCTAGAACAGTTCAAACCAGTTTTACTTTCTCTCTGTAAATGTTTCTGAGCTACTCTTACATTACCATAACTTAGGGATAGTATTCAAATGATGGCTATTTAAATGAAAAGTATTTTTCTATCATATAAACGTGCTCCAGACAGTGCTGTGTTCAGTGGAGCAGCAATAAACTCGAGAATAAGACCTGGAAACTAAAATAATAGGGAAACTGAAATGGAAAATATGAAAATCCATGCAACTTTAAATTTAGGAAGGTCACCAGTAAGTGAAAGATATCATCCTAGTTTTGCAGTCAGCCATGAGTGAAGTGAGAAAATGTGGCGAACATCAAAAATGGGTGATAGAGTTAAAAAAATCCTCAAACCAAACGAAATCCCAACCTTCTCCCCTGCTCAGTTTCACATTGGGTGCTATCACAGGTAAATAAAAATTCCCATTCTCTACATCAATAACATTTTTTCCACTTCGTCAAGATGTCTTTAATGTAAACCAAGAAAAATCATTCTCTAAAAAAGGAAACAAAAAAAGACTGCAAAGTGTACAGAAATTGCTCATGATGTCTTGTTCATTCTGAATTAAGTCCATGAATGAATAAAACAGAAGTGAATTTTCTCAGGAATATCCATTACTGTCTATTTTGTTGAGATGATTTATGCCAGTAGTATGATGCTTTTCCTTCTTTAGGTCCTTCCGGAACATTTGTTGTACAAAACTCTTGCATAAAAGATCTACTTTCTAACTGTTTTGAGTAAGAAATAACTCCATTGTGAAAAGAGGAGGGGAAAAGTGTTTAAACCTCTCCAGGTGGAAAACAATTCTAAATTGAACTTTACTATTCACTGTGGTTTTATTAACACAGATAAAAGAAAATAAAAAGTGAGAGAGAGAAGGAGAGAGAGAGAAAAGAAATTAAAAAATCAATCCTATTTTTGTGAAGACTGCTTGGTGACTTGCATAAAACAAAATTAATCTTGTTTGGGAACAACAGGAAGTACATAATAGAAAATAAGGGTAAGATTGATCCTGAAGTTATCTTTGTTGCCAAGCTGCTTATACACAAAGGAGGGGAAAAATATTCAGCTCTAATAAGTTATTAATCTTTCCTTCTTTCCTTTCTTTTTTTTTTTTTCAATATTGTTAATGTTTGTGGCACAAAAGAAAAAGATCAAAGCAAGTGTATGTTCGGCAGCACAGGCTTGGCACAAAAATCTTCTACCATTGGAATAAACATGATTTTTTTTCCTATTAGTAGTATATAATTGTATTCTATTCTATATGTTGTAAAAAGTTAGATTTGTTCCTGATTTCCAGCTGAAGATTTCTGCACAAAATGTGTCAAAATATATCCTTAGCACAATCAAAAAATCATCAGTTTGTTTTCAAGCTGATTGGAAAGAAGCTGGGGTTTAGCTCTGTATAATCAAGAGGAATTACAGCCTGCAATACAAAAATAATCATTCTGGCACCAAGTGAGGATACAACTCTGGAGTCAGACGTGCAGCCTGCAGATCCCTTGTGTCCCTCAAAAGAGCAGCTATGTAATTATTCACTTCAATGCAAGCACTAATAGTATTTTTCATGTTTGATGCAACTGAATCCTGTGTCAGCTGCAAGGCCCAGTCTCCTATTTGGCATGGGCAGTTGTTCCATTAAGTTGTTTTGCTCCCCGGGAGCTTTGTTGACAGCTGCTCCTCCCATACTGACTCTGATGAAGAGTTAATCTTTCTCTTTCTCTCCTGTTCAATATTTTCCCTGCTTGATGGACAGATTGGCTCTTGAGGTTTGTAATAAACAATGGCACCCTTCAGCTGCAGGTGGCTGGTATTGAACCTGCCTTGGGCTGGGAATAACTTGAGAGACTCCACACAGTCTTTACCCTCTGATAGCTCTGGGGTGACTTCTCAGGTATGACTCCTATTCCTCATCACCACATCTTGAAACCTGACCTTACAGCTGATAGTAATCTCTATTGATATGCTCAGCCAGAGGCTGGGAATTGGACATGGAGACTGAATTACTCTTTGTCTTGGGAGGAGGTGGCTCCAAAGCCTGCAGAACTGCAGTGACGTGCAGTGCAATGGTAGAACTTTGCAGCCTGCCCTGTCTTTGACTGGAGGAAACTTGGATAATTCCAGAAAAGCAATGAGTGGAATTTTCAGAAAAAAACCCTATTATTACAGACCATCAGAAACCCAGATATCCCTCTTCCAAACTGTTGTACACAATTTTTGTGCCTTTGGAACTGATTCTGGCTCAAGGAGAAATCAGTCTTTTAGATGTACAGGACTTTTGAGTGTTCTTTTGTTTAACCGTCATAAAGAGATTGTGTAGCTGTTTGAAATTATATTAGAAATCATTTTGCCTAAGTGACAATGACATCACTTTCTGTCTCTTTTATCTTGCAGTTCTCTGAAAGGTCACAGTGTAATTTATGAAAATCATGATTTTGTCCTTTTTCTGATTGATTTTTCTACTGTAGATTTTTTTTGTGTATTGAATTATGCCACTTCTTTTATCTTTTGATTAATTTTCCTCCTTTTCACAACAAGTCTTTGTGGGGATTTAATTACAGCAGACTTGTAATTGCTGATTTGTTTTTAACTAGAAGTGTGTAATTGCTATATTATCAAGTAATTCAGTCACACTATGTAAAACTCAACATATCAGATGCTAATCTGGTTTTACTGGAGATACCATTTTCCTTGTTTTGAAAGTGATTATTCCCCCACTACTGCTTGAATGGTTTCCTTTTAATTCTTTCTTGATATAAGGTGTTGTTTTATCTATTTCTTTGTTTAGACTCAGTTATAAGGCTCTTTCTCTTTCCACGACCAGACCATTTGGGAGTCTTCTTTTTGCTTTTCCATTGCTTGCATCAAATGAATTTGAGTTCTTGCCCACTAGATTGTACTGATACATATTGTTAACATTTCAGAAGATGCCAAAAATTCTTTGAGTTAAGGTCTTCACTAAGATTTTCAAAGCAGTGATGATTGTTCAGCTTATTTTGTTACAAAAACCAAACAACTTTAAACCCAATGTCATGTGTTTTTACCTTCTTAACATCAGTTTCTTTTTATGCAGTTTTTCTAGTTTATCATGTGAAAACCTTTTCCTTACAACCATCAGATATTTTAAAGTCCTCAGAAATGGTTTTTTAGCTCTCCTGTGATGCTCTAACTATCCTTCCAGTCTTCCAAAAGGTCTCCCACTCTTATTATCACTATTCTATACTTTCTGTGCCTGTGGGCAGACCATAAATAGAACTGTGGCTAATCTCCAGTCCAAAATTATATATTTTGTGCAGTCTTTCAGCAATTGCAAATAGGTTGTACACCCCTGTCATTTAAGAGAATATACATCGGAGCAGAAGTGATGCACGAGCAAAAGCTACTTAAAAAGACAACACAGAAGCAAATGCCATGTGGTGAGGTTATGGTTCAATGAAAAACCCTTTTAAATCAATCTCGGCTTCTCTTTTGCCAATTACTAATGTCAATGCTACTGCTGGATTGCAACTTTATCATGTTAAAAGGACATACCTTGATGCTATAAACTATGTCTAAATATGCATTAAGTAGTTAAAAGTTTCCAAGTGCCTGAGCCAAATGAGAGTCATTTTGGATTCTGTTTTCCATTCTAAATAGATTTGAATCTTCATTAGTTTCAAATGTAAGATTGGGGTAAAACCTATCACAATTACTAAGTGAAAGCAGTTGTTAAGCCTTGCTCTTTTGCGAGACGGACACAGCTGGCAGAGCCGAGGGAGGGGAATGTGGGAATAAAGGGAGTGTGGGTGAGCCTGGGGAGTGGCCCTGCTGTGAGGAACAGAAGTGGGGAGTGCTCAGTGCTGCTTCAGTGCTGGCAGGGTGAGCTCTCATGGCTTGAGGTGATAAACCAAGTGGTGGGTGACACAGGGAAGTAGGTGAGACACTGAGAGTGGGGAGGGTTGGATGCAGGTGCCTGCTGAGCCTCAGCTCTTCCTCCTTGACAAATTGTTTACTCTCTCTGGGTGGGATTCATCTCATCTAACTTTAGTGATCAAAAGTAACTGCTTAGCTACCCGTGGATTTTCTGTTATGCATGTGCTGAAGGGAAATGTGCACCAAAAAGAGGACAAGGGCAGGTAGGAGAAAGTTTTTCTGTCTGGTTAAACTGCTGGGGATAGAAGCAGTAGCTGGACTGAAGATCTCTGGCACCAGTGGGGGCGCTTTTCATTTATTTTCTTAGATTTTTTCTGGGCTAAGACTGAAAGCCTTCAGCTCTAGGCACTTTCTTATGCTTGGGAAATAGATACGTATCCATGGGGCAAATCTGTCCAAGCAGTGCTTTCTTTTAGTCACCTAAAATTGATTCTTAAGGACCATTCCTAGAATGGCTTTTCTATCCTCTGCATTGCCTTGGAGGCTCAAAGAGAAGACTGATACCTGGAGGTTTCTGTTTCTCAGGAAGAGACTGCTGTGGCGGTCAGAAAAGAATTTTCCCAGCCATCCTTTTGGGAAATGAGTCTGCTTTGACTCCTGCCCAGCCTAGCAGGAGAGATTGGGTGAACCACTGCCCAAGAACATATTAGATGTGGGTCAAGCCAGACCTGAGAACTGGCCTGAAGCATCTCTCTAGACAAAGAGGTCCCTGGCTTGGTGACAGGTAGGCAAGAAAGCTGCCAAGTTCAGCCACACTTTGGAGTGTGATAATTAGTGCTGTGATACATCTGTCAAATTCTATAGAAACCAATATTGATGTCAAAAATTAATTACACATGAAAGCCGGTGGCCAGGCATTGCTCTGTGGAACTGAGGATATAGATGTGTGTTCATATATGCCTCTGTGGGTATTTTATACATTTATTTATAGACACACATCTGGAAAGTGACCTTTTCCTTATGTGGTTTTGGCCCTGAGAGTTAGGAGAAATTTTCCGAATAAGCGTTTGAATTGCTAAGCCTTTTTTTCTATTAAATAATTTGTTGTATTTCTAAAGGTGTGTGAAACATTCTGCTCAAAGTCTAATTTTATGGGGAAAAAACCCCAACTACTGTATTTGTCAAGGCTGAAAAATTGCTTGGAAACCTTTTATCCAGGAGGGGATCTGCATGTTGGGGGAAATGTGGAAGCAGTAAGAGCAAAAAGAACAGATGGAATTGCAATATGAAGAGAAATGTTTTGACAAAGACCTTTGAAAGGTTTTACCTTCAGTGCAGGGTTAGAAAAGCTCTTAAATGTAAAAAGAATATACTTTAAAATGGGCTAGTTATCCTTCAAGGATGATAAAGACTTCTGGTGGATTTTCAGGTAAAACATTTTATTGCCAAATGCTCTGAAAATCTTACTTGCCAGTCAGCAGTTCAAGTTGGTGGCAGATTAAGTTTGCGTGACACGAGATGGTGCTAGAAGAGATGCATCAAGTAGAAAGATCATTGCCATGTTCAGCAATAATGTAGAAGCAGTTTGAGTTTAGCATGATTACTCTGGTCTCAGTATTGGTCCTCACTTTCACACCTACCTCAGGTTTCAGTTCAATAAGTGGTGTTTTGAGATCCTGACACACCTTCAGACATGAAACAAGCACATTTGGAATTGCTCTGTGGTTTGTGGGTGTGTTTTTTTTTTTTTTTGTTTTCATTTTTGTTTTGTTTGTGAACCAATATAAATCAGAGTATGTGGAGCGCTGCAGTGCCAGGAGGTCCTGTTATGAATTCACAAGAACCCAAGGAGGTTGTCCCACATTGAGGGGTCTGAGGGTTAAAAGCCCTTTAGTGGTTAGCAGGGTTGTATGGAGTGGGGCCACTGGATGTGGGGGTGGGACATCTGGGAGACCTGGGACAGGGCTGGGAGTGTGGTGAACCATTTGAAAAGCAAACAATATGCATGTGCTAAACTGGCAACTTGCCTCACAGAATGGATGTGGCCTTCTCTTTCTGTCCCTGCAGCATTTCAGCAAAAGCTAAATTGGAAAAATTTACCTCCCGTGTTTATGACTTTCACCAAGGTTTCCTAAATATTAGTGTGTGAGGTAGAAAAGCTAATTTTTCACCAACATTTTGTAATGGTAGTTATTCCCTCCAGTAGTTCTAAGGAAAGAAACAATTTTTCATCTCTGTGCTCTTCTCCAAATTATCATACCAGGGATGAGTATTAAAAAAAACACCTATCTTATTCATGAAAAACAAATAAGACATTTTCTAGTTCAATATTAAAAAAAGAAAAAAAAAGTGTGATAGTGAACTGAAATAACAAATGAGAAATTTATCAGAAGGGGAGGAATGTTTGGCAAAAATATTGTATTTATGACCTATGCGGGTGGATTTGTCTCACTAATAATGCAGCTGACATACTGAGTAGACCTTTTGGAAAAGGAATGATCTTGGTTGCCACTGACAAATGCTTTGAACTTACTTGGAAGAGAAATGGTGAAGTATTCCAACTGCACATTGAAAGTATGTGGCCTCCTTCTAACTTTGCTTGCAATTCTATCGAAACTCTGGGAGTGAGGCAGAATGGAGCTGGTTCTCCACGTGGCTGGAGATCCTCTCTCACATCAGCTACTCACAAACTAGTATCATGGAGGACCCAAAAAAGTGAACTCCTAAATGTGGCGCATAAAAGGGCCAACAGGCTGGGCCCCTTCACAAGGTTCTTCGGGATGGTTGGTGATTCCAAGGGATGCTTGTTCTTGAGCATAAATGACTCATGAGCATTTATCACACATTCCATGCACCCCCAGTTAGACTCTGGTTTGGTTTCCATTTTTTTTTCTTGAAGTCTTTGGGAACAGGCTGCTGTCTCTACATCTTAATGCTTTGGAAATGGTGGCAGAGAAGCAGGGATGATGGGATGACCATACCCACCTAAACTGCTAAATGCATTTAAATAGAATTTATTTTACCTTGTGAAATGGAGAATTTGTTGTACTCAGAAGGGCAATAGGTGCCACATTGCCCAAGCCAGAGCACCTCTGTGGAGAAATGTGCAGCCCTTGGGAACTTTCAGGCTAAGTAGGAAGGTCAGCTCTTGGGCATCTAAGTTCAGAGAAGTGGTCCAGAAAGCCTGGTCTCCCAGTTCAGTGTGTGTGTGTGACGTTATGGCTTGGGTTTGTCAGAGGCCTTAAGGGGAACAGCCTTGCCCCTCATCCCCTTTTTTCCTCACCCTTTTCTCATTCACACTGAGACACCGCTAAAACACAGTACAGCCAGTCTGCAGGTGAAGAATGCAGTGAGCTGCCTGTGCCACTTCCCCCCCACACTCATATGCTGAAATTTATAACATTGACACTGTTATGCCTCATTTTAGGAAAAACACTCCACAGTTATGGGCCTAATTTCAACTTGATACCAATCATAGTAATGGCAGCCAAGGTCAGGTCCCGATTTAGGCCAAGACGTCTGGATATTAACCTACAATGTGTAGGTTAAAGAAAAAAAAAAGAAAGTCTGACTGTCCCGAGGCAGAGGCTGATGTGTGAGGTAAGATCTGCTGTTGGGGAGAGGGCCATTGCCTGCAGGTTTTGTGCTGTCTTTTATCCTGTGGTGTCAACAGGTGCACGCAAGTCCAACTCTGAGTTTCTCCCTTACACTCTTCATGGGAGCTGTTCCCTTCTCATGTCAGCTACAGCTCATCCATAGGGTGGTAAATTGAATTTTCATATGTTTTTGAGAAGTGTGGAGCCAGCTCTTGGGTGCATAAAGAGAGCTGGCCAAAATCCTATTGACATTACTGGGGATGCTTGATAACTTGTGCTGTGATAAGTGCTTAAGCCCTGATGCTCTATAGATCTGGGCTTAAACTGATACCATCATGAGACATTAATAACAAGGTTCTGTCTATTAAATCATTGATCAGCTCTTGGGCTGTCAAAGCCCACAATATGGGAAAATTGCTGTCTGACAAATGAAAAAAGGTAGAGAAAGTAGAAGTTAAGCAGCTCAACAGCTCTTGAAATCATCAGATTGATGGCTTGGTAGATATCTGGTGAAGATATGGCTTTTTTTTTTTTTTTTAAGGACAAGAAAAGGCTTTGTCAAAAATCTGTCTTTTAAGTGGAATTTCATGAAATGACTGGATGGAAAATAAAATCCTCACCATAATAAAAGGAAGCGTTAGTTGGCAACATGATTATTTTCTATACCACTGATTACAGCTGGGACTGAATTGCTTGAAGCCCACACCAACTGTCTTTTCAGGCAGCTCTATCTCGACTGTTTGTCCCCAGCCACCCCGCAGTTCTGTCGATGAGTTTTTGAAATGATTTGTCACGTTTTGCTTTTGAGGACACAGCATCTAGAGCCAAGGACACAGGCGTGGATAAGAGGGTGCCTGGTTCCTGTGGCTAACAAGCCCACTGCTACTCTAACCAGCGTCTGATGTGGCTTCCATCAAAGGTGACAGGGCAATGCTTCCTTGCCAGCAGTCCCTGATAGGCATCAAAGGCCAGCAATCTGTCTATTAAAGACAGAGCAGGGATGGCACCTGTTCTGTCTGCCTTTAAATCATCACCTTCCCTACTAGCCTGGGCTGTGGAGATACTGGCCCTAAGTTTAACTTCAGAATCAGCAAAAACCAGCCCTTTTCTCTTTGCTGGGAGACACAATGAGTGATTGGAATATGTATAAAAATCACTTGCGGCTTTATGATGTGTGGATTAATGAAAGTATTAAACCATTCTAAATGATAGATAAGGAAATTATTTCCACTGTAGCTTGAAAGAAATAAAACTGCTCTGTCTAAAATTTAGGAGGCTTAAAACTTTGCAAGCTGATCAAAAGTACATGGGCAACAAAGAGGGGCAAAGTTTACAACCATCTACGGATAACCCTAAAGTTTTAATATTCATCATTTTTCTGCTTCATTACTGTTAGTGTTTCCCATAAGCTTTGAGAAACAAGCTAATTCTTCCAGAAAAGAAGAGTAAATACAGGTCAGGCTAATATGCTTTTATGGGCAGTGCTGGGATTTTCCCATTTTATTGCCATTTTGCACTATTAATTTCATATCATTGACATTGTTGTCTTCATTGTTCATATCCCACAGCCTTGAAAAGGATTTACTGTGCTGAGAAATTCAAGCATGAACTGAAATGGGATGGAATTCAAACGTGTTTCAGTTAGACAGTACAAGTTCTATGATGTGACTATTTCTGGCTTTATAAAAGGGGCAGAGTGAAGCTTTCTGGTGTTTTCATGTGCAGCTGTGATTGCGTTTGACCATGGCTTGTGTGTGAATGTGTTTGCATCAGAATATGTGCAGCCAGGTGTGTACCTGCAGATGAGTGTGAGGTGTCTTGTGCAGTTGTCCGTATTCACAGGCAAATGTTCTCTCTTGAATGTATGATCCTGACTGTTTCTATATGCTTGTACCAGTGTTTCCATGGAGGTGTGGTTTTACGTGTTTTGACATAGAGATGTGTGGATTCAAAAGAGGGAATGACTGTGCAGAGTGCCTGCAGAACTATTCATGCACACCCTGCGCGTAAAGGGTTTGCTTGAGCATGGTAATTGCCAATAGGAATTCGCACAATATTGGGTAGAACCAGAATCATTGGATGCAATCTTGGAGAACACCTGGAAAATGAAAGACGTGGGTCTGCTTATTGGTACCTGGAGTTTCTCTTGTGGTCTTGAAAATCAGTCATAAATAGGTAATAGGCTGTCCTTAACCTGATGTGCTGGATAATGACTGCTAGAATGTGCTCATTTATGGCGTTTATGTAGAAAATAGAGAGCAGCTGGTTTAAAAAGAGGCTGTCAGGTCACATATGAGAGGAGAAGTCATGGCTTCAGTGGACAAGTAGAAGAATAGAACTGCAGGGCAAGGGAAGAGGAGCAAGAAGTCAAGGTTCTTTGAATGAAAGTGATGAATAACTACCTCTGGTTTCCCAAGAAACAGTTTGTTCCCTCCTCAGCTACTTCCTGCCTTTCACAAAACCCTTGTGTAGTTTTCTGATGCTCTAATGAATCACTCTGTCCATCCTTTTCAAGAATCAGAAGCCTCTTGACCTCATAAATCCAAACTCAGAATTATAAGTTTCTACTCTTCAAAGTACTAGTTATGTAAAGCTGAAGAGTCATCTTCTGGACTGTGCAGCCTCCTCGTGTTGCCTGCTTTTGTGAAATTTTGTAATGCAAGACACGACTAAAATCAAAGCAGAAAAAAATAACTGCAGCTTTCAATTCCCATGCCCTTCAGAACGTACACCACAGAATTCCGCTCAGCAAACCCTCAGTCATGCCGGCATAATTGGCAATTATGAGTGGAACTGCAGGGGTATCTTTAATACAACTAGAGTGACAAAAGGATTTCAAGTTGTGGCAAATTGTAGAATGGCCTCGGTTGGAAGATCTCATTCCAAACCCCCTGCCATGGGCAAGGACACCTTCCATGAGACCAGATTTCTCAGAGCTCTATTCAACCTATTGGACATTTCCACAGATCCTCTGGGCAGCCTCCTCTAGTGTCTCACCACTCCCACAGTAAAGAATTTCTTCCTAATATCCAGTCTAAACATACGCTCTTTCAGCTTAGAGCCATCTCTGTGTCCTATCCCTACATGCTCTTGCAAAAGTCTCTCTCCAGCCTTCCTGTTGGCCCACTTTAGGTAGTGGAAGGTGCTATAACATCATCCCAAATCCTTCTCTTCTCCAGGCTGAACAGCCCCACCTCTCTGCCATATCTCTGAGTATTGTGAATAGAGAAAATCATTCTTAAAAAAAACAAAAGAGGAATTAGACCTTTATAAACTGCGATCAAGAAGAAAACTCTCCACCTCAGTCTTCTCCTTGCTGTAATGTAAGGATTTACTGCTGTTACAATGATAGAATTTCACTACCCAGCAGCATGACCAGGCCTTGACATTCAGGTGCATCAGAACTACATTGGCTATGTTTAAATTAATACACTAAAATTAGATTATTTTTGGCTGATTAATAATATTCATTTTCTAAGCAATAGTTCAGTTACCTTAACAGAATTTAATGTTTCTTGTTCTTTGCTGCATCTCTCTTAACCCTACCTAGCACTGGGTAAAACTATTGGAATATTACATAATATTGATCTCTGAAAAATGCTACAGTTATCATGATGGTAGTGTCGCAAATAATGACACGCATGCTCTCTTGCCCCTCATTAACAATAACTTACGAGCTGATCTGACCTCTCCATGTGCTGGGTCCTGTCCTTCACCTTCTGCTTCTCATTGTGGAGACTTCAGTTGATTTTCTTTTTAATTAATTTTATCTAATGCTTTTCAGAGTCTTATCAGTAATTAATTAATAGGGGTGCTCTGCTCAGCTTGTCTATCACAAGGAGCAGATTCTTAGTCTGGCCCTGCTCACTGTGTTGCATCAGCCTTCATTATTTTACTGATCAGAGATCTCTTGAAGAAAACAAGCAGAGTTCATTAAGCAGATTGTAGCATCCAGTCTGCAGTGCCCATTGAATGCCAGGGAAATAACTGAAGGTGGTGTTGTCTTGATTAAATGATTATACGTGAGATACTACTTGAATGTTTTTAAAAAAATATTTATTTTCTTTTTAATACTTTAGATTCTCAAATTAAGTATGGCTCTATCCTAGAAACCTGGTATCTGGTAAACTTGAAACGTTTCACAGGTATAGTTGGTATTAATTTAGAGGATGCACTAATAAGAAACATGAAGTGGGAAATGAGTGTGGTGTGAATTTCTGCAGAGTAATGTGTTGGTCATGGCATCTTTAAGAGGGGCACAGCAGCGAGACAGAAGCAAAGCAGAGGTAGAAGCAACAACTGTCATACTAAACTGTGCAGAACCAGTCATGGAGGAATCATGATGAAGCTGCAGTTGCTTTTGGGTTAAGAGAAAATACCTGCAGAAAACCTCCTGCAAGAAAGGAAATATCAGTGAGTTTATGGCAACGTGCCTATTGTGAAAAGACCTGAATACAAAACGCTTTCTGTTCCATGCCAAATTCAAAATTAGGTGAATTGTTTTGGTTTTTTTTTTTTTTTTTGGATAAAGCAAACTTCAATGGATGTGGTAAAGTGGTTAATGTAAATGTCACTTATAACCAAAAAAACTTTAGTTCTAACAGATCTGAGATACTCCAGCTGTCTGTTCAGCTTTTAGAAATAAAATGAAAGGATATTTTAAAAAATGTCATTCTGAAAAAGTAGTGCCTAAAAAAATCAAACCACAAAAAATACAATTCAGAGCAATTCAGCAGGTACTTACGGTGTTAACAAGATCATCACACACTTGCAACATGGTTTAGTTTTATCAAACCTGACATTGTGACCAAAAATAGTTTCAGTGTGATAATAACTTTGTCATCTCCAGGTTTCAGCAAACATTTTTAGAAATATAAGTTCAGTTGGCTTTGAGGCAGAAGACATCCTGTTGTCCTTCACCTCAACTTAATTTGTAACCAATGCTGGGAGAGCTGCAGCCATGGACATCAGGTAAATGCTTTTACTATCAAGTTGGGCTCACGTGGGCAGAAGTGTGTTTTTTGCTCACATCACATCAGAGGGTGCTGGGAAACTTTTTAAGTGCTGCAACATTCCCTGGTCTCTCTACTTAATGCAGAAAGCAATTTTATGTCCCTTTATATGATATCATGTGCTCAGAATCAGCCCAGCCTAGCTATATTTTATGGAGATGCTCTTTCCTGCACATTGGTCAGTAATTTTTTCTCCTTGGCTTGCCATTTCTGACTGGTCATTTGTTATGGGTCTTGAACAAAATTTCTTCTCTGCCTGGAACAGGGGGTGAGGTATATATCTGCAATCTGGCTGGAAAATGATGTAGTGTGAAAATGAACCTATTATATGGGGTGTGCTGAGCCCAGGCTAAAGTTATTTATGAGGCTATGCTAAGTTCTTCCAAGTGCATTTATTCTCTGACAGGGATGTTCATACTTTCCCAGCTGTGGGTCACACTGACAGTTTCCCAGGCATCTTCAGGTTACATAGATTATTGAGAAATGAGATCTGAAAGAAGTCAGCTTGTTTACTGAGCCTGTGAGGTGCCCCACAGGCAGTGTCAGTTCTTGGTGTGTTCAGGAGCCCAGGGGAAGGCATAGGAGGACCTCTAGGTCATACAAACTACACTCACAGTGCCTCAATGGGCCTGATTTTAAAAATAAGTATCTTCAATGGATTTTTGGATACCAGTGGCTTACCATGGAGATCAAGGAAAAGTAGAAAGAAGCTAATAACTTGTGTCTTAAGTTAACCATGTTCCAACCTCCCAGGAGCGGTGCTTGCTAAGACTACAATACACCCCTAAGACTTGTAGTTTGGATCAGGACTAACCTCTGAAAAACACCAGATCAGATCTCTTAGATCAAGCCTCTAACCTTATTATCCTCTATAATGTGGTGCTGCTGTCTGCTCCTCACATTCTTTCTCCTCCATTGTCCATTCAGTAATAGAACTCACATTTGACAAAGGGAAGGAACCCATTTGGGATTCACTGGTCACTGCCACAGATCAGTGGCATTTACCCAGGGAGATGTCAAGTGATGTCACAGAGGTGGAAGAAGTGATTCTTAATTCATTGAGGTTAACTTGTGAAATTAGCCTAATTTGCAATTTATGGCCCTTGACCATTGTGTATTGGCCTGTGTAAAAAAATTCTTGCTGCCAGCATGATAATTATAACTCTTCAATAATGTAAAAAGATTTTTTTTCTCCTTCTTCCAGCATGCTGCTTTCTTCCCATGCCAAGTGAAATTTAACCCTTTTTTGAGCATTCCTTATTAACCTGGCTTTCCTCAAATCCTCCAAGGACGTTAGCTCAGATTTAATACTGTCATGCTAGGACTTGATCTTACATGCTTAGGATTGACACCTTTGCAACTCTGTACCACAGACATGGCTTAACAGCAAGCCTAGACAATTGCTGTACAGCTAAAATGAAAATAGGAGAAGTGCAGGTGTTGACACGGGCTGTTGTTACGAGAGGGGAATTTCATTCCCAAACTAGATTCTCTGACACTTTGACAGGTCACTTAGTCACAGATGCAGATGAATGTAATTACACCCAGGAAGTGATTGCTGAAGTTCTTTTATTGATATGCATGCAGGAGTACCATTAAGATGGGTTCCTTTTTTCTTTTCTCTTGAAAAAATATTCCCTTAGGGATTTACTTGCCTTAAGTCAACTTGTCAACCATTATAACAGGGATGCCATGGAATAACTAATGTGGAGGAAGTTTAGTTGAATGCAGGGAGAAGTGGAGAATATTTTTGCTTATGAAAATAAGTCAGAAAATGTTTCCTCTCTCTCTCCTTCATTCATCTCCTGAATGTCACCTGCAGAGTGGAGGCCACACGTGTTGTCCCATTGCTACAAGCAGGAGGCCAAGGTCAGCTGAGGTGCTGATGGGATCTAGCAGTAAATGTGTGACAGTTCTTAGCCATGGCTCCTCCTACACTAGACCCACAGGCAGTGTGACTCAGTGCAGGCACAGCTAGAGATCCGTGTGTGACTAATTATAGCAGCTCATCCCTTTGGCTCTGGGGGACTTTCCTGTAGTGTCATGGCCAAAATAATTAAAGGTCACACAAGCCTTACTGGAATAGGGCACGGCTGCCTCTTTTATAAGCACTACTGAATGTGTAGGAAGAAGACTGTATTAGAAGCATGAGACTGATGACCTGTAGGTCCAGAATGGGTGGGTGGCAGCTCAGAGAAGGCATAAGGAGGCTGGGAAAAGTACAGCTGGAATGGCAGACAGTAATTTGGGCCTGGGGGAAACACACAGGTGTGAAAATGGGTTACTACAGCATTGCTTGTTGGTGTCCCACAGTTGAATTCAGCCTTTCTTCATTAACCCTGAAGGAGGTTCAGTGGAGCAGCACCATCTGCCTATTCCCTGTCCTTCAAAATCACTGCTGAGCTTAAAACACATGGTTCTATCAAGGAAGTAAATTCAAATAGTGCAGTTTGTTTATGGATGTCTGTAATTGAATTTAGCATTACCAAAGACAATACACTGGAGTAAATGGCCCATCAGCCAAGGGCAATGGAATAAAAATCATTCTAATCCAAACTGAAGTAGCCTTCATATCTTCATTAGCTGATATGAAGATGGCTGGTACATCTGCAATGCTAAAAGATGTTAATACTATCTATTTTTTTATCAGTGGGAAATGAATTCACATAATTTGGTCTTGAGTCTTATAATGAGGTGATTCCAGGTAAAAATAATAAATAAAAAGAAAATGTCTTCCCTTGTTCTAAGTCAGGGTTCTGTTGTAGTCCTGTAAGAGCAAATCAAGCAGGGTGCTTGGTAGCTCTCATTAATGGTGCTAAGCACTTCTTACTAAATCAGAAATTCAATTGGGCTTTTCCAGCAGCTGAGGTTGTTCTCTGCTTCTCTGCTCGTAATTGCTTTTATAAAGAAGAATCAGCATATTGAAATGTGTTCAAGCCCACTTGTCAGCCTGTGAAGCAAAATGAAAAGGCAGTAAATCCTGATTGAAACTCTGACTTGATGCTCAGCCCTGAACTCTTTAATGTTGATGAGAAGATTGATTAGTGTGGCAGGACTTGGTGCTCACTCTGCAGTGTGAGCACTGCAGGATGACCCAGTTACACTAAACCCAAGCTCCACTCTGAGACATGACATGGTCAGATACTCTCAGCTGTGGCCAAGTTTAATTCTTTGCAGGTTTAGAATTAAAAACTAAAATCCAACAAAACTCCAACAAATAAAAATAAATTAAAATATTTTGTATGAGGAGGAGAGCATGATCAGTTACAGCTCACAGAGGATGCTGACAACAAAAGAGAAGCTTGGTTTCATGGTCTGAGGCAACACAGGGAAGCTAAAAGTGCAGTTTTTCACAGAAATGATTTTGGAGTTTTTCCTCAACATCTCTGCACTGAAGCTAAAAGTGACTTTCCCTGCTCCCTGTGCTTGAAGGGTGTCCACTGGCACCTCTGTCCTCACCTCAGTAACTTCAATTCACTCTGCTTCCATTACCCTCTGGCTCCATTCTTTTCACTTCTGGAAACCATGAACTAGAAGGGAGGCAGTCACATGCATCCTTCATCCCAAAGCTGAGTCCAAGTACAGAAGATGTCAGAGGGAAATCTGGGGTAAGCCAAGGCCCTGCTATAAAATGTGTTGGCCTCTGGCAGTGCTGTCAATCACATGGGACAGGAAAACCCCAATATAACACCTCAGGTAAATGGCACCACTTTTTCATGTGCCTCCCCTCTGTGTTTACAGCTTATGTGCTTGGTCTATAGAAATTATAATCTTTGTGGAGATTATGTGAATATTCATGGGTGAACACAACAGTTCTGCACGGGCCTTGCCTGACACATGATGTTATTTGGAATGAGATGCAGAAAAATTATTAATAGAAATGAAAGACAGTATGTCAAAGACTGTTGTGATTCATAATTATGGTGTAATTAATAGTACAAGTGATAGCAATATCAATGACAGTAGTAGTGGAAAAAGATGAGGAATAAAGAGAAATCTCTCCCAGGATTCAAGTCCTCTCTGCTGTAATGCATAAATAATAGGAGGAGTCCCACTGAGTGAGGCCAATGACTGCTTAGACCTTTATGCTGCTTTTGGTAGTAGTTACTAGCATATATATTGTCACACATTTATATATAAGAGGAGCTTAAGAGCAGAAAAATGTTACTGTGCTTTTCTTGTAGATGTTCCCAGACCCACTGACTTATGGTTTGGGAATTTCCTGAGACAGCATTTTTGTTTAATAAATCCTTAAAGATCTTTTTTTCCCTCCACACGTCAGACAGTGTAAGATTTTGATGTGATCCATAGCCTACAGAAAGGAGTTCCAAAGTTTAACTTAGAGTTATGTGATGAAATTCTCGCTGCTCTGGACTCATTGCCTGGAAATTTCATGATACCCTCTAATTCTTGCATTAGGAGAGGCAGAAACTAACCATTCCTTATTTTGCTCTCTGGGTTTTTGAAGGAATTTCCTTCACTCTGGCAATTCTAGAGCATCCATTTTTGAGCACTAACTGATGTTGACAAGTAATCACTAGAGGAATTATATTTAGAATAATATATATTTGCCATATCAACCAAGTAAGGTTCCTTCCTTCCTTCACTCAGAATCAGTGAATTATAACTAGGTCATGGTAAAAAATGTAAAAATAAATAAATAGATAAATAGATCAATAGCAATGAATCCTCCTACACCATCACGCTCCCCTCCTGTGCAGCACATCTAGTTTTCCACAACTGCTATTATCTTCTGCTCTCTGAAATGAAATTGATGTGTTCTGCTGTAATTTCGTACATTTGTAGCTCTGGGTATTTTTGTCTATTGGGTTATTGGTGACTTGGTAAAAATAAAAATTTTTAAAAAATGGTGTGCTTTTAAGACTAGCTTCTATTAAAGAATAGGGCCATTAAGAAAATCAGCACTGCAGTCTTGATGTTGCATAAGGTACGGGTCATTCCCTTTTGGAAAGGATATGGAAGATTTAAGAGGGGATTCAGAAAAGACTGAGTAAAATATCAAGCACAGGAAAAGCTTCCTCCATGAAGAACCATGAGAAGAATGTGATAGCTCATAAAAGAGATGAGTAAAAGCAGCCAAGATAAAAGATCAAATACTAAAACATTGTGGTGGATTGGCCCTGGCTGGACAGCAGATGCCCAGCAAACCTGCTCTATGAGTCCCCTCCTCAGCTGGGTGGGGAACAGAAAACATAACGAAGGGCTCATGGGTTGGGACAAAGACTGGGAGGGATCAGCCACCAGTCACTGTCATAGGCAAGCCAGATACAATTCTATGTCACATGGGAGACCTAGAACAGGAGCTCCGATCTGATCGCCCAATCTACCATTTCAGGCTTGTTTCTATTGCAATGCTTTGGTTTCCAGTACAGCAAATATCTTTAATAATGAGCCTGTGAGAAGTCTATGCAAATGAATAAAATATTAAAGGATTAGCTTCATTTTTAGTATATCTAAATCTAGTCCACTTCAGAATTGACAAATTTGTATTAAGCGAGCACTGATATAGGTCTCCAACTTTAAGCACATGTTTATAATCCACTGAAGTGGATTGAGATCAATAGGTTTGAGGAATGTGCTTAAAATGAAGAGTATACTTGAGAGCTTGTAGAGTCAAGGCCCCAGTAAAGAGCTCATCAAAGGTTTTCCTAGATGCAAAGTTGCACTGATATAAATTTGAAAGTGATTTGGAATTGATTGGATTAAACTTGTCTGAAAGTTTGGTGAATGCATTTGAGAAAAGGGAAGGTGTGAAGGTTGAGAGTCAAATATTATTAAAGCTAGTCAGTTAAAGGCACTGCCACTCTCCCATATCTCTTTGCCCCTGTCCTGAAGATCACTGCCCTCAGGACAGTGCACCAAAACATATAAGTCCTTGCCCCTCCACTGCTGTTTTCTATAGGGGTCTCAAATTAAGATATCTAAGATTGATTTTATTCTAAAATTCAAAATTAGGAACAGAAGCAAAAGAGATATGGCAATGTTCCCTTTTGGTCTTCCTGAATTATTCTTCTTCTTGGAAGATGCTCACAGCTCATGGCAATCATGGTGTAAACCGTGTTAAATTCACAGTTCATCGGAGAGCCGTGTCTTTGAAGCACACCCCCAGAGTTTAATAAAAAACTCATAAAGCCTTTAACTCCCTGCCTTGCCTGCACACAGACTGTAAGCATACTTCATCATAGTTCTGAATAGGCACCACAGTTGTAAGACATGGTGAATGTCAAAAGAGACCTCAGAAATTAGGATATGGTTCTACACATCCACGCCTGGGATATTTGTGACTTCAGTGGCTTTCTGTTATTTTTCACGTTAGTATCTATCATTCACTGAATTTCAGTCCTTATTCCCATTCTCATGCATTTTCTTCTCCTTTTGATACTTTTTTGTAAATGAAAATACATCCTTAGAAATCTCTCGGTATTCGTTTTTCCCCCCTGTAGCTCCTGGCAACACAGTCTAGTTCAAATTGAGTTACTTTTATTAAGGCTTTGATTCTAGGGGAAAATAAGAACTTTTTTTCCCCATTATTACCAGTATGAGATCCTCACATGTTTGAGTTCAAACTATTTCCCAGGAAACTCTTACACAGATGGTCAATAGTTCGTGCAAGGAGGCAGCAGACCATGTAAACGAGCCTTTGGATTCAGGCATTATTATTACCAGAGTAGCTTAGTATAAGGCCAAACCCTTTGAGAAATTGCTCATTACTATGGCTAGCATTTAAGCCCAGTCTAATTTAGGATTTTCACAAAATCTAGAATAAACTGGATTGCTGGAAATGTTACTTCTGTTGAAGTTTATGCATGTATTTGTGTTTGTATATATATATAGTTGTAAAAGACAATCAGAATTAGTCTAATCTGAGTATATTTCAGTAATTCTCTAAATATTTTTTATGTCTCAGCTATTTTCCATAGGTTTTGAAGTAGGTGGGTTTTATTGCTCCTGAAATATATGCATGCTATAAAGTGCAAGCTATAGGAGATAAATATATAGTATGTAGCCTCTAGGAGGAAAGACCAGACACAAGTAATAGACCCCCAGTTAATCATAAGGAAACTGCCGTTTCAGAAGAGGGATTCTTTTATTTTTGTTTTGGCTCTGCCCACTTTTGATCCAGGATTTGAGCACAAGTTTCCCTACCAGATTTTAAATCTCTCTGGATGTTGTGCACTGCTCTTTAGTCCAGTAGTGGCAGCTTCACAGCTCTGCAGTCTCATTTCTCCAAAAAAATTTCCTCTAGCGAGATCTCCCTAAAGTCCTAAAGAGTAACAGTACTGCTCTTACCTTGTACCAGCATCTGGCAATCAAAGATTCTTATTTGTTATGATTTAGTTTGTTGCCTCTACAGAGAAATGCAGCTACACTGCCTGCACAAGCCACAGAGATTCAGAGTGGAAAGAAGACCATCAAACTTGGTCAAAAGGGAAGCCAGAAAAATGCAATGGTGCTGGAAACCAACTTCATTCACTCTAAGTGTGTTTTGGTAATGGACTTTGACAAAGTAAGGAGTCAGCTGAGTCCTGGTGAGTGAATGGAAATCACCTCAATGCACATGTTCCTGCTCAGGCCTCTAAGAGAAGGTGCAGAGGTGAAGAGCTGCTCCTGGTCCTTGGGCCAGACTCACTCTGTGAGGCAGAAAGTGGGAAGAAAGGTGATACTCCAGTGCAGATGCATTTCTGCTCCTTTTTCCACTCTCCAGCTTGAGTTAGCAAGGGAATAAAATAAGGCACACTAACAGCACTCTGCAGAGAGCAATGGGATTTTCTGCTCTGCTGTCTACTTAAAATTCTCTGAGTCACTGACAAATTTGAGATGCCCTGCTGTGTACCTTTGCTTTCACTAAGTTGTGATGTGAATTAATGGGGAAAATGCACAACTCTAAACACTCTTGGGCTCTCTAATGGTTGAGGAACCATACTAAAAACTGCTGAGTTTCCCAAAAATCATGCTTGCGCACTGTCTGAGGAGAGACCAACCACCAGACTGCACAAATACATCTCTTCTTAACAGACCTCAGCTTATGCACTGCCCATTGCAAGACCACTGGAGGCAAGCTGTGAGCAGGGGAAGTTGGCTGACATATTCCCAGCAAACCAGAAGTGGTCCTTCTGTATATGCTGTGATATCAAACCCATTTCAGGAGTTTAGAGATATGATCTCTCTTCCAAGAGATTCAGAAATGTATGAGGCTATTTATAAAACAAGATTCCATTAAAAGAGATTAATCACAAAGACCTTAATTCTTGCTCTGGAAAGCTCTGATCCACAGATTTCTGGATCTGGAGGGCCATTTCTTGGGGATATAAATTATGTTTGCCTTCTCATTTAAGAGTCTGCTGTGGGCTGGAACTGGGCACAGAACACCAAACTAAAAAGTCTTTTGTTTGATCCATCATAATTTTCTTAAAAGCTAACACTGAATAAAATCAAGAGGGCTGGCTCTGCTCCTCGTGATCCACACCTAGCACTGAGTAAACACTAAGCAGCCTCAGGTGAGGGCAAGTGTTGGTATGGATTAAATGTCCTACAGCTAAGGAATAAGATGGAAGGTTTCTGTTTCTCGTGCAAAGTAAGGACAACCTGTGTCCTAAACCACTCTTTGGGTCTGCTGTGACATTTTGGCTCTGTGTTAATTTTGTGAGTCATGGTTCTGAAAGGTGATGGGCCATAGGGATTGAGTAGGAAGGGAAGAAGTTGAATCTTTATGTTTTCAGTGATGATCAAATCAATAGTTATTTCTGTGCCTGAAATCACAGTTGTCTCATTAAAATCTGAGTTATAGCTTGCATGTTCTGCTTCTTCTGTTCCTTCACTCGTTTTAAGGCAGTGTTCCCAAACTGTGTGCCGTAGATTACTCCTTTTGTTTAGGCAACATGCGATTTTTTCCCACTTTTTCCCCCTGCAATATCCCCTTAAACACCTAAGGATTTATATGTGTTAAAAATCCATGTTTGCCAAGAAAAGAGAGAGTACTAACATTTAGAAAAGAGAGAGGATGAATCTTCACTGGAGGTACAAAGTCGATAAAGAGACTTGCAGTGACCTGAACATAGGTCAAGTTGACCTATGTGAGAATAGAGAGACAAGAATGTAAGGAAAACAAGTTAGAGGAAAAGGCAGCAATAAAAATATGAGCTGCAACCATTAGTTGTAGTGCTGTCAGTTCCTAAAGTTCCTGGGCAATACTTTGCCTTTTTTTGTCTCCTGTGCCAGGATGTGAAAGCACAGGACAGAACCAGCCTGTGCACTTGTCTTGCAGCAAATAGAATAGGTCTGTTTTCCTGAACAGGGAAACTGAGTTGTGAATCAGGAAAAGGTGCTCCCCTGGGACATGATCTAGAGCACATCTGGGGAAAGAAGGAAGATCTCATGAGCCTCGGGCTCTGTTCAGTTGCTGACCATTAAGATGCCATTTCTCTCTCTGACTGTAACACTTCGGGTTGAGACCCTGATCCACTGTTTTATATCACTACAGACGCTCTGCATACAGATCGGTGAGGTAAGAGGCAGGGTTATAAAATAATGCAACTATTTATGTCCTTCATTACCCATCAGCCTTTGTAACTCTTGGCTTTATGTATTCCAGGCTAGCACACTTCTTATTGGGGACCATAAAAGAGAATTTGGATGAACTGCAAAGTAGATGCAAGTAAGTTTTACATTTGTCATGTCCAAGATATCAGGGAGTGGTGGAAGGAATTTCTTACCATGTGATTTGGGGATGCTCACGGGGATTTTTCTTGCTCTGCAGAGAGATGGCAAGGGATCAACAGTTAGGGATATGTAGGAATGTCATAATTAATTTTGTGAAATCACACTCTGAGGTTGTGTTTAGAAAATGAATTAATATTGGTGAAAAACACTGATATCCTTGGATAAAGGGCAACAGAGAAGAACACGTTATTATTAAACCGTTGTAGAAATCCTCTCTTTCACTTTGACTGAATTATTGCAGTGTGTTTCCTTGGTGATGTGACATAGAATTTACTGGAGTGTTTGTGTTGTATAATTGAAAATGACACTACCTTTATTGAACCCTCTGTGGGACCCTTAACTCTTTTCTGTGCTGCAAACCAGCTTTGCCAGTGCTTTTTATCAAGGGTCTTGAGCCTTGATAAAAGTGGAGGCTGGTCAGACAACCACAACAGAACAACTGAATTAAGAGAAGGCCGAGGCAAAAAACACATGCCTTACTTGAGGTAAGTGAAACAATAGTAGATGCATAATGAATGAGGTGGAAGTCTCAATAAATTGCTTATAAAATTGTTGCTCATTGATAACAAAGAGAAGAGTGCAATTGTTTGTCATCTTGTCCTTTTCTCCCTCAAACTAAGAACATTGTGTTCTGGATGTAGAGACTTCTTCTTAAGTCACTGGTTTGGAGCCAGGCTTGTTGGTACTACCAACACTGGGTGTCACAAATGACTGTTCATTTATCTGAGTAAAATGAGTTAATGGTTCTAGTTCAGTTTTTCTTAGATAGATGTCTGCATAACAAATTTCATTTCAATCAACCCTAATTGCTGCTTCTAGCAACAGCCTCCCAACAGACTCTTTAGGGAGCAAGCAGGCTGTGGAGGTTAGATCTGGTCGAATCACACACCTAGGGATCAGTAACAGGGCTTGCCTTTCAAAAGCTTGCAGTCTGGCATTAAACATGAGTACTGGAGACTAATATTGTGGTTCGAATTTTCCTCATGCCTGAGATGTTAGTGTGCTCAGAATAAAGGTGTCCAGCTTGTTAAGTGTTAGTACAAATCATTAAGCTATCTTTTCAGCAGTGCTTTCTGTTCCTGTGCAGCAGGATGGCAATGTGCTTCACAGCTGAACTCCATCCTGCAGCAACACTGATTTTATCACCCAGGGTGTAGTAGGACCCTTACATTTGAAGTGACTGCAATGCAGCAGTTTTGCTCTTTGGTAGTGGGGCTTACTGGCGTTGCACCAGTGGTACCCTGTGGGGTTTGTCAAAGGACTGAAAGCTTAGCTGTGTTCTCCAAGTATACACTGATCTCAAAAAGAAATTACATCTTCTTAAGAATATAATCACTCCCTTGTCAAATTAAATTGAGTAAATTTTCTCCTCTTAAATTAAGTTTGATTTTTGTAATGACTGCTTAGTCCTACCAATACTGGTGTAAAGGCAACATAGATACACTTTGATTGAATGTGGATCCTCTCCTGAATACGCCAACTTAATTATATATCTCAATGAATCCTAACTAGGAAACTCTGGTTTCCTTGAATCAAAATGGTTGCTTCATTGCCACATCATTAAAAAAAAATCCAGGAGCCTGATTAATAGCTGGGCTCCAGGCTTCTTTCACAAAGACAAGAGAAACTCTGCAGAGAAATCAACAGGAACATTAAATATTGATATCTGTGTGGCTCTGATGATTTGTAGCTTCTCATTCTGGGATGGGATAGAATAATAGATAATGAAAAGAAAGAAAAATTATTGTACAGTATAAATATGTATTTAATGAAAGAATTTTAAATTATTCCCCCATATGAATCAGGAGATTCTGTTGTTATCAATCAGACAGTGTCTGATACTGGATATTGAAAGCCTTAAGTGCTTGATTAAACAAGATGCAAATTTGTTCTGTGTCGAGGGTCCGGTTCTGGGT
>VZTE01000545.1:317-40650 GCA_013397775.1 Eulacestoma nigropectus
GGGTCAGCGTTGGGGTCGAGCTCAGGCAGGCGGGACGATGCCTTTGTGAGGAGAAAGGTCCTGCCGATGGGCCATTTTGTCCTTCCCCAAAGCGCATGCGTGAGCGCCTTCCATCTGGGGAAGGACGGCGTCACCCGCGCCCGAGCCGCCATTTTGAGTGTGGCATAGTCTCACCGAGCGGCTGCAGTACACCGCTCTTATCACCAGGTGGCAGCAGCGATTTAAGTTCCAGCCACAATCTCAGGCTGTGTTACACTGAGAGAGGAAAAAAACTCTGAATACGCTAAACTCCTTCTATTGCCTTCATAGATAACATATTTTCTTCCATTTTCAAGCCCTTTATTGTGTAATTTATATATACAAAAGTTATGTTTGCATGTTTAAACCCTATTATATATCCATATTTAGAATTTCTTCTCCTCCAAGATCCAGTAGATATGTGGTTGTATTTTGAAATCAATTTTAATAAAAAAGATTAATTTTATATATATGTAAAGATAATAAAAGCTACAGTTTTAATATTTTCTGCACAAACACACCCTCTAAACTTCCAAGCATTTTTGGGCTGTAACCTCCCTTTTTTGGAAGGACACCACCTAACCCCTCTCATACCCTACTCACTTTCTCCTCCACTGCATTTTCACTCTCCAAGTGACATTGGGGTGCCCAAAATGACACCATTACCTTGCGGACTGCAATTCCCTCCCTTTTTATTCCTCCCCAAAGAAGGCAAAAACAAATCAAACTAGCCCAGACAGCAGCATGTTGCTTTAATAATGCCATTTACATACGTACAGCCCCCCTCCAAAAGGGGCATCCTCTAGAAAAATAAAGGGAGGGCAGCCCCTAAATGGTTGAAGCCCCTCCCCACCTCCTGTCTTGCAGGCTGGTGGCTGCCCCACAGCAAAGGGGCAGTGTGTCCGAGGATGGTGCCTTGTCTACTGCTCAGGCTCTTCTCTGCATTGTTCATCCTCTGTTCCCGCGTGGCGTCCGGCGCTCCAAGGGCAGCCGGAGTCCCAGTTGCCGGCAGCTTTGGTCTGGGAGAAATCCTGAGCCGTTCGCAATTTTAGGAGGCGGCACCCCGCTCCCTAACCCCAAACTCTAACTCTAACCCAACCAAACCCTAAAGCCTAACCTGAAAAACCCTAAAAAACCCCTTGAAAGGTGCTAAAAAACTCAACCCTAAAAAACACCCTGAAAAAGCCTTATGAAACCCCCAAAATTCCCTAAAAAAACCCTGAAAAGGCCCTAAAAAACCCTAGAAATTCCCTTAAAAACCCTAAAAATACCTAAAAAATACCCTAACCCTACAAATACCCTAAAAAGGCCTAAAGACACCCTAAAGATACCCTAAAGAACCCTAGAAATACCTACAACTCCTAAAAAAGCCCTGAAAAGACCCTAAAAAGCCCTAAAGATTCCCTGAAATACCCCAAAACTTCCATCAAAAACCCTAGTCCCAAAAAAAGCCCTAAAAATACCCTAAAAGTCCTGAAAAAATCTTAAAAGTACCCTAAAAATATCCTAAATATTCCTTTAAAAGCCCTAAAAATACCCTAAAAGTCCTGAAAAAATCTTAAAAGTACCCTAAAAATATCCTAAATATTCCTTTAAAAGCCCTAAAAATACCCTAAAAGTCCTGAAAAAATCTTAAAAGTACCCTAAAAATATCCTAAATATTCCTTTAAAAGCCCTAAAAATACCCTAAAACACCTAAAAAAGCACTAAAAAGACCCTAAAAATTCCCTAAAAACCCTCTAAAAATACCCTAGTCCTAAAAAAGCCCTAAAGAAAACCTAAAAATCTCCTAAATACACCTTAAATAGTCCTAAAAAAGCCTTAAAGATACCCAAAAAAGCCCCTCAAAAATTCTAAATAGTCCTGAAGAAGCCCTAAAAAGGCCCTAGAAAAATTCTGAAGAGTACGAAAAAAGCCCTAAAAATATGCTAAAGAATAAAAAAAAGCCCTGAAAAAGCCCTAACAATACCCTAAAAAAACCCAGAAAAGCCCTAAGAGGCTCTAAAATAGCCTTTAAAAGTCCTGAAAAAAAATGTAAAAACACCCTACAAAAACCCTTAGAAAATCCTAAAAAAACTGCTCAGCTCCAACCTCTACCTGTTGCTCTCTAGTCCACAGATATCATCCCTACCTTTTTGCAGTGAGTCTTGTTTCCCTCTGAGGGTTCTAGCATTGCCCGGGTGTTAGGGTTGATGTGTTGTGCTGCTCCTGGGGGGAAAAGAGTGTTGTTAGGGGTGCTTTTTAAGGTTAGGGTTAGGGGTGGGGTGAGGGCTGGTGCACTTGCACCCTAACTTGTATCCCAGCTTGTACCTTGTACCCCTTATCTCCACTGTGCACTCTCGCGAAGTGGCGCAAAGCAAGGGCGGCGTGAGTCGGGAGCGGTGCGAAGTGGCGCGAGCCGGAGGCGGGGTGGAGGGCAGTGCGAGGGGAGAGCTGGGCGTGGGGTAGGGGGCAGTGTGAGGTCCCCAGTGAGCTCTCCGAGGATATTATGATGCCTGCTTGGGATATTTTGGCAGAACAAAACATTTGTCATTCTAGAATCAGCCTGAAGTAAAGGATTTGAGCAAATCTGGAAGTGTGGTTGTGTCCTTTAGTTGAATTTCTTGAATGCCTACGGCTTCATATGGATTTTGCCCAGGTTTCTAAAATACTCACTTCAGGATTCAGTAACTCATGGTCAAAAAGATTTTCTCCTTGCTGTGAAATTTGAAAAAAAGAAAAAATTTAAAACATCGATTTTGTACTTAAACCAATTTGTAATCTAGAAGTTTGTATGGACTAGCTGTCAGCTCTCAGAAAATACTCCCTGGTATTTGCATCTTTTAAGGTTGATGGAAGAGAAGATGAACACCCTGCAGTCTTTTCCTGCCCTTATGTAGTGAAGTAATCTAATATTTTACAATAAAATTTACTGGCTTGTGGTTCGTGATCCATAAATGGTATTTGTCATGATTTTATGATGCAATTTACAGGTCAGTGTCCTGAGGGTAGTTCCAGCCCTCCCTCCCTTGGCCAGCTGCCCTGTGCAACCAGGTCCCTGTGCTGTGTGGCTGTGCAAGGCATCTGATGCATCTGTTTTGAACAAAAAGAGTGACAACTGTGTGTTGAAACTTAGTATTGGTTCCCTTTGCTGTTCTATATTTCACACTGTTTATTTTGAACAACAGCTTTCTGATTGTTTCTGATTCAAAGGATATGTATTTTGGGCCTTAATTCTTTTTTAATGGTGCGTTATCTCGGGGGAGCTGTGTGGGGCTGGGTAAGTCTGTTGACTAGAGTGTGGATAATATTTGCACAGCCTCTCTGTTTTCAGTGCTCAGTCGGTGACAACTGAAGTAAATAACAAAAGCTGGGCAAATGCAAAAATACCGCCGTCATTGTGCACTTTTTAGTTTAGGGACCAAATTGAAATGTGCACTGACACGAAGAAAGCTCAGCCCAACTGGAGCTAGACATCCTTTAATTAACCTTTGCAGGATGGAGGTGTTCTGAAAAGGGAGCCTCTTAGTTAAAAATTATTGAAGAAGGTCTTGCAGCATGGCAGCCAGAAATGCCTGAAGGGTTCATAGAAACTGTAAACACCTGTTAAAGGCACAAGTATATGAATCTTTTTGTTTTGGACTAAAAACGGCTGGTTAACAAACATCCTGAAGAGTCAGCCACCCACGTTCTTCCTCCAGAGAATCACAGATTCCTAGCTCCCAGGCTCTGAGATGTAATTACAGTATGAGGAGGTTTGGGAGAGCTGAAAAGTCACCATAGCAACATCCTGGCAAAAATCCTCTGCTCATCCATTGTAAAGCAAAGTTTCTTTTTATCGGAATGGCCCTAGTGAGCCTGAATGTGTTCTGTCTTCGCTCTCTGCTTCTCTTCATTTTGTTGTACTCCTCAGTTGCAGTCTTTTCCTGCTCTGAGTCCTGAGGGTCATCTTCTAAATCTTCCTATGAATGTTTTGACTAGAAATGGATGCAGGATGCTGGTTATTCGATCGGGGTCTGCCTCTGAGTTAAAGAAGAGATGCCCTCTGGTGGCGTTCCAGACCCTTTGCAATCATCTCCAGTGAAGCTGATAAAACAACTTGTGCTGAATAATTGCAAGCATTGAAGTAAACTGAAAAACATGGAAACAGATAAAAGAAGACGAAGGAAATGTAAATCATTGAAAAGTCCTGTGCAGTCCCTGTTCAGAAGAAAGGCTCTCCACGCAAGAGTTGATGTGAATGATAGAAGCTATGCAGCATGGATTTGGAGAGACGCGCTGCGTGCCAAGCAATTTCCATGGATATGAGCTGCCTATAATAGAAGGAGACCAAGATCTGCTGGTTGAGGCTGGTGGATGGCAGAAGGGTGCTCAGCTGCGGCTACTTGACTGTGAGAGCGTCTATGCTGGTGCACAGGGAGAAGGCAAAGCAGGAGAGGAGCTCCTGAGATATAAAGCAGTTTGGCTAAGGAGTGCTCTCAGTTTTTTGAGGAAAAACTTGAGGTCTGGGGTGTTTAAATGGGGGTAACCAAGAGGAGGAGACAGATTTGTGAGGAATAAGGTGATGATGGATGAGTAGGTTATGCAGGAAAGCAGAAGCGAGGGACACTTCTATTCTAGTCTGGAGATTAGAGTGCCTGGAGGAGCAGGGTGCAGTGTTCAGCAGCCTTGGGAGGTCCAGGCTTTCTCCGGTTCCTCTTACATCCCTCTCCGATCCAGTAAGGCAAGTGGACTACTGGGAGCGGCTGCTGAAACATTTAAGATCACACTCCTGCAGGAGACAGCCACCAGCCCTCCAGGGCCCATTTTGTCCCTCTGGAGCTAACTCACAAAATTCAGTTGACCTCTCGCTGGCCAAAGTGACAGGCACACAGAGCTGTCCTTCCTGGGGGCCGCTCTCTCCAAGACCTCACTCATGAAGTCTTTCTCAGCAGCAAGCAATAATTAGTACTTTTTGAACTTGGCAATGACTAATCAATATCTTGCAGGAGGGAAGAAAGATACTGGTGTTGATCTTTACACTATAGTGTTATATACTACAAATAGAGGCTAGACAGCTGTTGTGGGGAATTTACAACTAGTGTTCTATAGTGCAGTCACTTTTGAAACTGAAATGAGGGGAACTCTTCAGTTGTTTCTTTCTAATTTGTGTTTTACAGTGCTCCATATGCTGGACTTTGCTCTGGACAAAACCTGTATGACCCTGTGCCGTACCACAGGCTGGGAGCGTAATGATTTGTTTCTTAAATATTATTGCAAAAGTCAACAAATAATTTCTGGAATAATAAAAGAGAAGGTTGGGAGCAGAGATTTGTTATCACAGCAGATTTTCCAGGACCTAAGAAATGTGGTTTCAGAACAGAAATAACCTGCTCTTCATTTCCTGACCCACTGAAAACATCACAACGTCCCATCTGATTTTCTCTTCATATCTCCTTCACTGGTCTTTTGGCATCTGACAGAAGAAACAGTGTGGAGCAAAAATCTGCCTGAATTTCTGTGCTACACAAGGAGGTGAGTTTTTGAGCAGAGCCTTTAAATAACGATTGTGTTTTTAGAAGAAAGTATGTAAATATATAGGAAGTCCTATTTAGGTACCATAGGCTGGGAGCATAATGTTTTATTCCTTAAATATTACTGCAAAAGTCAGCAAAAAGTTGCTGGAGTAATAATGGAGAAAGCTGGGAGAAGAGATTTGTTGTCACAGCAGCAAATGGAAAACTGGATGGCATTTCCTAACATTTTAAGTTTTGTAACGTGCAATTTTTAAAGGAAATGGAGTGAGTTGTTTTTAGCTCTGAGGTTTTTACAATTTTCTAATGTCCATTTTACATATCTGAACGCAAAGGGACAACTTCCGTTTTGCCAGTGGGCAAGGTGCTGTAACCCTTTGTGGAGAGCCCCAGGCAAGGGCTGTGCCTGATGTGAAGCCAGGCGCCTCCACTGAACGGAGCTTGGCCATCTTAGACCACCTGGGGATCTAGTTCATCCCTCACGGTCATTTTATGTAACTCACTAATAGGTGAAGATTTAATCCAGTGTGGTCCTAAACCAAGATTAAGTCCTTCCTTTGGTGCCCGGTGTACCAGGTAAGCAGCATTAGGGACAGGGGCAGATCTTGTGTAATTTGGAACTAACAAATTCTTGTAAACACAACCAAAGTTAAAACTAAATATTATTTGCAGATAGTATTTATAAATCCAAAAGCAGGTGACTGTACTCTTATGAAAAGTACATTGTTTTCTTCCTTTAAAATATAATCTGAGATATGCAGATTTTACTTAGCAGTTTTTGCCGATTTCGTTGGCATGTCGAGGGCTTATTGACTTACTCTTAGGACATAATTTTGTAATACATCAGGAGCATTAAGACCATCTGGAAAGAATGGAGAAGCAGATTAACTCCTGGATTTAACAGACGTGTAGCTGTATGGCCAGACAGACAGCTATGCCACATAAATCATCTGTACTTCTTTTTTTTTCAGAGAATGTACAAGATGTTGTACAGCGTATTTTATACCTCTTGCCTGATGCAACACTGCGTGTGGGAGAACTAGAAATCATTGCAAGTAAAATTTCTGATATTATAGAGCTTGCAGATGTGAGTGCGACACTTGCAGAGACTGTATAGTCTATACGAGACTATATTATGCTGCAAGAAATAGAAGATGAGAATTTTAGAAAAATAACCAATAGGTAAGTAAGATAACTTTCCTGGAAGAGGCTTCCTAAACTGAAATGGCACCATGGGGTAATTTAGTCTATTAAAATACCATCACTGGAGCTAGCATTTTCTGTACTTCGATCTTAAACATATTTGAGGTTCTTACCAGCAGAAATCGGTTATTGTGTGGTCAAAGGTGCTTTTAGCAGAACCAGTTCTGCAGAAGTCCCCATTCCTGTGTTCCCTGTGAGCATCCCAGCCTGGAGGCAGCCCAGGGACTGCCCAGCTGCCATCTCCTCTCACAAGGATCTTTGTGGCTCAGCAGTGAGGGCTGTGGGCAGGTCAGCCTGGGGGCACAATTCTCTTCCACCCTCTACCTGTGCTGAAAAAGACTTTTTAAACACAGCTATTCAATGTTAGTCTTCAAAATCTATATTTAAGATCATGCATCCATTATGTGATTCTCACATATGCTAAAATCGAGGTTCTTAGCTTTAAAAACACCTCTCTTCTTTGAGGTCTTAAACATAACTCAGCTACCTGGTTTTCAATGTCTGAGCAGAGCACTGTCCAGAGCAGTGCAGCTACCACTGACAAGGGAAAATGCAAGGACACAGAGTTTACCCACTCAGAGCTTTGCTGGACAGGCCCCTGAGTAGCAGCTCTGCCTTCAGAGCATATCCTGCCTGAGGTGGTGAGGAGCTGGAGGATGGACTTCTAGAGCTTCCTACCAGACTAAATTGTTCTGGCTCCCATATTTCATCTCCTGGTACAATTAGATGATTGAAAATAATCGAATTAGCAGATTTGACAAGTTACTGCCTTCCAGATAAAGCGCATTTTTGGACTGAGTGTGGATTTTGATCCAGTTCTTCTCAGAACCTCCTTCTGTGGTCCCCGCAGGAGGGTATCGTCCACCTGCCAGAGCCCACTGAATCATGCCAACTCAACTGTTTGCCATCACCTGAGCCTGTGCAGACAAAGTGCCACCTACCCCAAAATGGACCCATTCTGCTCTAGTGCTTGCTCCTTGTGATCATAAATTAGAGCAAAGAGTTTAATCTCTTGGGTGTGTGTTATGAAACCAGCAGAACATTTCAAGGGTAGTATTTTTTTTTCTTTCTGTTGCTCTTGTTGAAGTATCCTGAAGATGACTGAGGAGATGGGCTATAAGGTTACCTACACAGACAGAAATATGTCAGTCATAACCACGTCCTTGGCCCTGTTGGTGCTGCATCCAGATCCCAGCCTGTTTGGAGGACTGGCCTTTGGCATCACCTCCTACAACAGAGGTATGGATCTCAAGGTGAGAGCAAAGTATCACCTCAGGGACCACTGACTAAACCAATCCTCCTGCTCTTTCATCTCATTTTGAATTTGACCTGAGGATGGCACCTCTGAGCATGTAATCTATCTCCTGCAGATCAGTGTGCAAGAAAACCCTTTCAAAAAGGCTTTGGCCTCGGTGTTTTTGCCAAAATCCCTGAAGAACTTCCTAGGGATAGAGTGCTCTCATCCAGACAAGCATTCAAAGATCCAGTTCAAGTTTTTTGGTGCTACTTCACTTTTTGTGGTAACTACGACTCCCAGCAAACCCTAACACAGCAGGATTGGGCTCAGCTGTTCTCAGTGCCTACAAAAGAAATCCCAACAGCATCATCTGTTCCGGGCACATTCAGCATCAGACTGATGGGGGGATGTGCAGGCAAAATGTACTCAGGGAGCAAAACCTTCTCTGTAGCAAGGATAGTCTGAGAGGTGCCTGTAGACCTTAGACTTTTTTTCATTTTCTGTAGCTGATGTTGTTCTAGTCCTTCTGTTCTGCAGGAAAAGAACATACCCTAACCTTCCTCTGATGGTAAGGATGATGCAAAGCATATGCCAAACATCACGAATATAATTTCAAGATTTGTCTCCATTAAAATAATATAGCAGCATGATGTGCAGGATTTATGACTATTCTAGTACTTATTATATTTTCTTAAAGAGAGGTGGGTATAATTTAGAAAGGGAGACATTTTTTGAAATGATGGCTCATACAGTGTACTAAACAATGCTTTTCACAATGAGGGAGCATTCACAGTTGTGTCCACTGTCTAATGAGCTTAATGATGTACAACCAAATGTTTAAATGTACTGAAACAATTATGCAGCTTTCTCAATCCAGCTGGTGCATCTGAAACTCAGTTCTGCTTCAGCTGATGTGGGGACTGTCCCTGAGCTGCAGCTAACTATGTTTTTTATTGATGTAGCAAGTAGCTAAATTACATCAGGCATCCCATGGAGTTTAGCTGATCACCGTTTCCAAGGAATACAATTTAAAAAAAACGAGAGCAGGGAAGAGCTTGGATTCTTTTCGCATGTGTGTTTTTCCCTTGCAGGATGACAGTTTAACGATGGAGAGGTTGAACACTTACATTGTGAGTGCCAGCACTGAAAATGCATCAGTTCAGAACCTTAACGAGCCTGTGACTGTCACTCTCCACCACATAGACCAGAACAGGGTAGGATGAGTTCATTTCATCAGGAACGGGATGAGGCAGAGCTGACTTCACTTAGCCTTTCAATAAACTGGGAACGGGACAAATAAGCTTAAAACACTTTGCTGCCTGACCTCTCCATGATACATGGACCCAAACATTGACTGACCACACAGATCTCAGTGTTTAGTAATTCCTGCAGGTCACTAAAGCTTGTGTCTCCACTCTAAATCCATGCTTAGCGACAAGGGACATTCTTATTATTTCCTTGTTCTGATCTTGACAATTTTTTTTTCAAGGAATAGTTTATTTGCTAAAAAATAGTGGGTTTTGGATTGGACTGAAATGATTTATCCTTGAGCTGAATTTGGAAAATAGGTTAAGCCACCAAAAGAGAGAAACTTCAAAAAACCCAAAATCTTGCAAAGATGTTTTCAAAATCAAATTGCTTTGTCTTGTTTCAAAATGGTGTTTCAAAAAGTTAAAGTCTATTTTATTTTTAAATGGGCGTGGGTCAAACTTGTTGATATAATTCCTCCTTAGCATTTTTGTGCTGCCAATGTTTACGGTCCAGCCTCCACGTGAGTATATTACAAACCCAGGGCAGAAGAAAATTATTCAAGAAGATGAACTTGATTAAAGTTCAAGTTAATGAGGACTTGTAATAGCTGCTTTTATGGCAAAATGCTCTTTCCATTCAGTTCTAGCAAATATATACCCACAAATTTCACTTCGATATCCCCTCTCTTCTGTCATTTCTACTCCACCAGGCCATCTGGCACCTTTCAGATTTTTTCCTTGACCTTTTAAAATTATCTTACTTAAATATTTAATGAGTTATCATCCAAACCTACATCTTTGGCTCTTTGCCTAATTATATTTGACAGTCTGCAAATCACACGTCTTAACAGCTTATCTGCTAGGCTGGCTTCCTGTAAACTCTGTGCATTATTAAACTTTATTAATGATATAATAATAATAATAAAAAAAATAAATTAATCTGTGCCTTGGAAAAGTTTGCTGCAGCATTATGAGTAATAAACTAGAATGTCCCCAAGAGAAAACATTGCATTGAATATCCATTTACATCTGTTCAGCTCTCACTTGTCTTCCCTGCCTGGTTTCAGAAAGGCCAATTGCTGAAATTCTAAAATAAAGGTTTCTTGTAGGGGTTGGGTTTTTTTTATTTTTATAAAATCTCAGGTTGTTATTCCAGGTCTTAGTCATAACTTTTGAATTTCACCAGTAATTTGGTATGACATCTCAGGCAGCACATGAACCCAATGAGATTAGACACAGGAATTGGTCTAAGGTGAACCATTTGTCAGAATTGCTGCTGTCCTTAAAAGGCTACAAGGTATTGAAAGATACAAGTAAAACTGGGAAAATCACTGACTCACAGGATTTCCCTTGGTGAAGGGGAAGGCAAAAAGTGGGACTCTGCTGGTTTAGTGCCATGGGTGAGATGGCCAATACCCTGGCTGCGTCCTCAAGCCAAGTGTCCAGCCCCTGACCTTGTGGTATCTCCACTCACCCACAGACCCCCTGCAGTACCACCACACAAATAATCACAGACACGAGTGGGCTTTGCTGCCAAGCGGTGCAGGGGAAATCAAATCCAAGTGCCTTGGTTATACACCCAATTAGAGGTGAGATGTACTGTCTGCAAGTGCCGATGTCCTGAATAAATGTCACAGCCTCCTTTCCTCTGCTTCCAGGGCAATGCAGCAGTGCGCTGCGTCTTTTGGGACTTTGGGAAGAACAGTAAGTATTACTTGCCGAGCTGGCTCTGTCCCCAGCATCACAGAGGCTTTGGCTTCTTGACATTGCACCTCGAAACTTGAGCTTGTTTTTTGTTGATGTCAATACCTCAGTAGTCAGTGTTATCCCCAGGGATTTGGGTATGGCATTGTGCAGTGCTGCATCTACACGAATAAGAAGATTTCGCCTAAGAAAAAGGCAGAAATGCAATGAAATGTCAGATGAATTCTTACAGTGACTTCAGGGAATACAGTACGGGCTTTGCTGGGGTCAGGTCTTTAAAATGGCTCAGACAGTCACCAGACAGAGAGAGATAACTGTGAATTGGGTTAACTCAGAGCATGTGGGAGAGGTTTCCTCTGCAATTACTAGGGTTAGAAATGATTTATTTTTTTTTAAATCAGAAGCTTAGCTTCTGGATATGTGATGCGCACCACATAAATAAGGTCATAACCCTCAGTCTTACCAGGGAAGATCTGGCTATTTCAGTGCTGCACTCTGCCTAAACAAATCTTCTGCCCTGTACATGTTTCTTTTCTTGTTTCCACATCCTTCAGCACAATCTAGCCCAGCACTAGGTTCTTTACCTTCTTTCTTTCTGTGTGTGCAGACATTCATTCCACCAAAAGCTTTCATCCAAATTTTGAGGTACTCAGGCAACTATAGAAGATGTGTTTCGGTGTGAAATCTCACTTGTGTGCTGCTAAATGACCCTGCAATCTGTACTAACTTGAGCTCATCTTCACACACCCTGCATGCTACAGAGCCATAAATGATGGAGCATGACTAACTCTACTTAAAAATCCTTTTTCTCTGTTACACAGATGGACTGGACGGTTGGAATACATTGGGGTGTGAAATGGAATATACAGATATTAATTACACAATCTGTTTTTGTAACCATCTTACCCATTTTGGAGTCCTACTGGTAAGTACTCTATGAATCATCTCCCAGAAAAGCCCGTGGCACTAAACAAAGTCATCACTAGTTTTGGAGAAGAGATGGGAGATTCATATCTATACAAGCTGTTAGATATCTGCAATTTTGCCAAAATCAGCAATAAGAAAAAAGCCAGTTATAATATTTTAATGGTGTAAAGTCCTTTAAATGTCACTTGCTTCAAGGCAATTTTGTTTTACAGAGGTAGTTTGTACTTCTTTGCAGTGTAACTTGATCAACCTTAATAGGTTATTTACTGTGTTGGAAGTACTATGTTGAATTTATTAACTGCCAGCAGCAACTGATGACATTACATCTCTTTGAAAGTTTTATCTATGCTCCATCAGAAAGTGACGTTTAGTATAAATATGGGAGATCTCATTATCTATCACCTCTTACTTTCTCCGTAATACAGAGAAAACTGCCTCTAAAAGCAAAATGTCAAAAGCTGGGATGACTGCCTGAGAACGGGCTGCAACAAAGGCAAAGAGACAGGCGAGTTCTAAGCAAACTAAGTAGATTAAGTTGTCTGTTCCCAGTAGGACACCGCCCACAGGGTGGGGTAAGGCCCCACCTTTGCCTTTGGATGATTCCCCCAGAGGTCAGCATGACCCTGCTCCAGAGGCAAAAGCCCTCCTGGGAATAAAATTGTGGCTTTACAGAAAGGAATTGAGATGGTTCAGATTTCAGACACTTGCTCAAGTTTCCATTCAAGCAAGGAGAATTCAGTCTGATTTTCAGATCGCACCTCTCACTGCCACTTTGGTAATCAGCACAGCTACAGGTATTCAACAGCATCGTCCATGGTACATCAGAGATGTAGGTTACTAGTCTGAGGTTCGAAGTTTCACGAAGTAGAAGAGAAGCTGTGCCAGGTAACAACAAAATCCTCTCAATATTCCTCCTGGCAGCAGCTGTGGCGAAGCAGGGCCCAGCCTCCTGTCTGATCTTGCAGTGGTGCTTTCTGGACAGGGAGGATCTACCATGCTCCGAGACATTTAGCAGGTTTGTGCCATTCCCAAGAATGGCAGCTGCCACTGAAAAAAAGTAGTTTCTCCTACAAAGCGAACTCCCAGTGGAATAATTTTGGTAAGATCCTGGAATCCATGTTGAATTTGTGGTTTCTGAAGAACAGTTTTTCTAGCTTCACAACTTATTGCTGGATACTTTAAATACCGCTGGTTAATTTACCATTTACTAGTTTGGATATTCTGTGGGACTATACAGTAAGAAACACATAAAAATATTAATTGAAAACCTCCAAAAGTAGCAGTAAGCAGAACAGGAATTTCAGAATGGGAAATTGTGGAAAGGAATTTTCTAAATCTGTCTTGGCAAACCGCTGTGTTTCCTTGTCTTATAACACAGGACTTGGCCTGGATAGAAATAGATGTCACACATGATCATATATTAACTCTGATAAGCTATGCAGGATGTGGTGCTTTTTCCCTTTTTTTTGGGAATAACATTCATGACATACCAAACCCTTGAGTAAGTCTGATCCTTTTTCTTACACTGATTTTAGTATTTTGGCAATAATGAATTTGCAGCAGTTATCAGAATGTTTGCTAATATTTGATGCTGTGATGCGTAAGAGGGAAAACTGAGAGCTGACAGTATAAATATTGCTTTATTTTGATGTCTGACTGTTGGAAATTAGAGGGATTTGAATACTCATACTTCAATGCAAGCACCTGCCTGAACTGTCCAGCAATTTTTATGTTCCTAAATTTCAAAAAAAATCACGGAATGGTTTGGATTGGAAGGCATCTAAAAGGTCCTTTAGTTTCATCACCCGGCCATGGGCAAGGACACTTTCCACTAGACCATATTGCTCCAAGCCCTGTCCAACCTGGCCTTGAACACTTCCAGGGATGGGGCAGCCACAGCTTCTCTGGGCAACCTGTGCCAGGGCCTCACCACCCTCACAGTAGAATGTCTGTAAAGAGTAAAAATTTCTGTCATTTCAAAAATTCACCCCTGGACATGGGTGAGATATTATGTCAAGAATCTGGAATATTCCTGTGTATAGGCTGTACATTGGAGAATGCAGTGATAACCTTGTGGACTTTCCCCTTCTTTTTAGGAAGGTGTGGAGAGACAACCCCTCAAAAGTCCTGCTCAACCTTTGTGCTGCGCTGCTGATGCTGAACATGGTCTTCCTCACCAATTCCTGGATGACCTCGTTCAACCAGCCAGGCCTCTGCATCACCATGGCCATGCTCATCCACTATTTCCTTCTTGCAGCATTCACATGAATGTGCCTGGAATCTGTTCCCTTCTATTTGGCTCTTGTCAAAGTTTTCAATGTTTGTGTCCCAAAGTACATCCTAAAATGCTGCATTGCTGGCTGGGGTAAGTAGACAGATTTCCCCTCCACTTCTGTGCTTGTCAGCTTCTCTAAGAGTGGGGCATATTTACAGAAGTAAGTGAAGACACTGAGCTAGCAGAAGTGCGATGCACACCCTGCGCTATAAGGATGGATCTCTTCCCCCAGGCTGTTCAGCTTAAACTTCTTCTGTCGGGGGAGACATAAACAGAGAGTGCTTGTTGGTCCCTGCACAGTCATATGCAACTGAAAGTGGGCGTAAGACACTGCTTTCCTACCCCTCTTCTCTTTACAGGATGATTTATCATGGTACCTCACATCGGTGGGTGGGACTGGGGCAGTAATGCTGTCCACAGCCTTCACCCCTGTGTGGGGATGCTCAGAGGTCATTTTAACTCCTTCTTTAGGCCTTGTGTCCATTTCTGGAATTCTCTTCCTGATTCCCATGCACAGACTGGATTTGGCTTTCATTCATTGCTCTCCCAAAGGCTTCCCTTGACAAGTATCAGAGACTTTTTTGGGAGAAACATACCAAAAAGAACACAAATTCTGGTTCATCTGTTAGAAAAGGTGTTATCAGAAGCACTAACCTATAGCAGAATTTGGGCTGTACTTTTTGGGTCACCATTAGATGCTGTTTTAGAGGGTTTTTTTTTTGCTCTTGAATAGTGTGCAGCATATTATCATCCCTATCCTCATATCTGGTGTCCCACACAATTGTTCTCAGGGTCAGCCATCCTTGATGGTGCTGTTGGCAGTTCTCTACAGAAAAGCCAGAACTGAAAAAAAATACGGGAAATGTGTGGAAGATTGATAAAGCACTGCCTGGGAAACCTCTGTCTCTATAAGCTCTTAAAACAAATTGCTGTGGTCTGCTTATCCTTCGACACTCATCTTTTGTAATAACCAGTTGGTTTTATTTTACCAGATTGGATCCCTTCTGGAGATGTTTGAAGACTCACAAACATTTTGCAAACACAGATATTTTTATGCCTACTCATTTGTAATTTGCGTAAATAAGGAGATTAAACCTGCTATGCTACACATCTAATTACAATTGCTTCAGAAGGCGCTTTGAGTTTGATCCGAAGATGCACACGTCTGCTGTAATTACGTAGCAGAGATTATCTGACGTCTTTCCATATTCTCAGTTTTTTCTTTTGAATCAAACTATTTATTTTTCTATTGCTTTCCACATTAGGAATACCAGCTATTGTAATTACTTTTGTGCTCATTATAAATAAAGACTTCTACGGCAATGGGTCACTCTCTGAGAGCCATCCTTACAGCAATTTGTAAGTATAATATTTTAAGCTTTTTGATCGTCACCAGAGTATCGGAAAAATACAAGAAATAACCAGAAATAACTCACTTTTATCTCTTCTCCCCCATCTTTACCCTCTCCTTTTAGTGGTTCTGGTTCACAGGAACATTTTGAATGCATGGCTACTACATGGAGTAATTTTCACACTGGTGAACTGGGCTTGAGGACAGCGAGGGCTCCTGCCAGTCAACTCCACTTTTATTTTCTGTGAAATTTCTTTCTTTGCATTAACTCAGTCTAATGAGATATTTGTATATGCTTCTGCATGTTCTGGGTTTCTGGTAAAATACAAAGGCACAATAATTGCTCCAGTATTTTGCACATTTTCTTCTGGGTTTTTTTTTTTTTTTTGTTGTTGTTGTTGTTTTTTTGTTTTTTTTTTTTTTTTAATGTCAATTCACATCACTCTCTCATCATAATTTCAAGTAGTTTTATTTAAATCATCTCAACCTCCTCTCTTTTCCAGTGGGAAAACACTGCATTCTTTCACCCTTTTAAAAAATGGTTTTATAGCAAAGAATGCTTCCATGTTTCCACCTCCTCCTTGTTTAGCACAATCTGATCACTTGTTGGTGAAGATTACCTGGAATATTTGAATTTTCTCCCATCAGAGAGGCAACACACACCCATGATACCTCAGAGGGAAAATTGTTCCCCATCTTTAACAAAAAGACATAAAGAAAAAAATGAAGTAAAATTTGCCAATTTATGTCTAAGGAAAAGCTAACAAGTGGCATGCCATTATTTAGACCCCTAATTAAGTAGTATTTAACTTGGTTTTCCTAAGGCAGTGTGTCTTTGTGTTTATACATTATTAAGTTGTGAAACAATCATGGGGTTTATCTGAATTTGGCAGAAATATCAATGTCTTAAAGTTACTGAATTTCCGTAACATCCATAAAAAAAGGTAGGTGCAGGGATTCTATGAATGTCCTCATTGAGGGAAAATAACGGGTGCTAGGGAATGCCCCTAACTAGGTGTTGGAGAACCATACAGAATACTTATTTTGGGAACCCAGCTTCCTGAATTTCCGCCTCACAAAACTCTTTATTGAATACACACCTCCCTTTCTTGCAGTTGCTGGATCCAAGACAACGCAGTGTTCTACATCTCCATTGTGGCCTATTTCTTCTTAATATTTTTGATGAATACAGCCATGTTCATCACTGTTCTCCTTCAAATCCACTCTGTGAAAACAAGGACACAAAAGACATCCAGATTCCGGAAACGGGGTGTTCTGCAAGACCTCAAAAGTGCTTTCAGCCTGATGTTTCTTTTGGGCTTAACTTGGGGATTTGCCTTTTTTGCATGGGGAGCAGTGAGGATGTTTTTCTTGTATCTCTTCAGCATTTTTAACACCTTGCAAGGTAATTTCTGAATGGAGTAGTGCAGTAAGCACAACGGTTTAGGCATGTGAAATAGAAATAAATCTGTAATATCATGTAACTCAAGCATAGGCAAAGAGGAGAACTGATACAGCTTTTGTATTACAGGCTTCAGATATTTTTAAAGGAAAGTTCTGTTGCAGTGGGATGACAGTGTTGTTTAGATAGTATTGCTGTGATAGATAGACTATTAAAGACATGAATTCATGCCTTGGAAACACAGGTCCCAATAAATGCACCTTTTCAGGAGCTGGCATGATCCTTTTCATCTGGGCATAAAAATGGCTGATAGAATCCACATTGACTTGCAGATTGTTCTTAAATCAAATCTGCAGAAAACTCTTCCTATCACCCTTTCACATGCACAAAGAAGTCAGTGCAATTCTGGGCCAACATGATTATAAAATCATAGCATGGCTTGGGTTGGAAGGGACCTTAAAGATGCTGATGCTGGCCCAGGGACACTTTGCCCACACAGAGCACACGGGTATCAGTGGCATCACAAAGGTTTAGAAAATGGGCATCAAGTTGGAGAATACATACGAAAACCCATGAATCCCTGCTTTCTTCTTTAGGGTTCTTTATTTTTGTGTTTCACTGCCTAAAGAAGGATGAAGTAGTGAAGCAGTGCCGAGTACATTTCCGCTGGGGAAGATTTTGTCTGGGTAATTATTCTGGTAAGCACTGGAGGGAGTGGTTTGGTTGACTCACAAATCTTTGCCTGCTACTGATGTCACATTTGTTCTGCATTAAGAAATAAGGCTTCTCTCAACAGCCCTTCTGCATTGTGTTGGATAATTGTTCTTTAATAGGTCTTTATCCTCCTGTATTAATTGCTTATATGATATGATGACGGGGTGACAGCATGCAGTAAAAACTGCAGCTTTCCAAAACCAGTTTCAGCTCTGTCTCTTAATTCTGTTCTCATGTGCCATTCAGTGTTCCCTTATGTGAGCCTGTTTTTGGTGGCTTTCCAGTCTTCATAAAGCTGAGATTCTGAAATTTATGCAGAGTATTGGGCATACTAATTGCTATTTTTTATGTGCAGGAGCTGGATTTGCTCAGTCTGGGAAGGAGAAGGGAGATGTCTTGCTGTCTTTGGCTATCTGAGGGGTAGTTACAGAAAAGAGATGGATTTTCAGAGCTGCACATCAAGAAGACGAGGCAATGGACACAAGCCACAATGATGGAAATTCACATTATTTATAAGGAAACACATTTTTTTCATGATGTGGGTAGTTGGGTGTCAGTGGCCCAGAGAGATGGTGAGGGGAGTCCCTCTCCTTGGAGAGTAAAAACTCAACTAGACACATGCCAGACCAACTTGATCCAACTCTGGGCAGGAGGTTGGAGTGAAGACCTCCAAAGTTCCCTTCCAATCTAAATTATTCTAAGATTCTTCTATCTGCCAGCTCAGCAAGAAATAGCATGTGCCATGGCTTATTCTGGGCTACTCCAGTGATGTTGATTTTTTACAGAAATGTGGAAGAATTGAATAACTCTGTGTGTCTATCAAAACGAGTTGATGTTATGAATGGGTATAACAAAGAAGAAGCTTACCCAGTTGGTTTTCAGGAAACCAGACTAAAAATCCTGTATTAACACCTGTGTCTTGCACACAGCATCCTGTACACCCTGTGCTGCTTTCCGTTTGCAGAGGGGGAATTCAGCACAAGTGCTCTCAGTAGAACACAGAGTGTTTTCCCTTGAGCAGGAGCCAGATCAGTGTTGTATGACACAATAAAGATGAGGTTGCAATTCCTACCCTTTGTGTGACTCCTGCCTTCTTCTTTGTGACCTTATAAAATTAGTATTACTAGATTGGGTCCTCAAGGGGAAATAGAAGACTGAATTGCTGGTATCCAGCCCCACCTGCACAAGTGTGATCGAGCTAATGTAAAAATTAACATCAGGAATTGTGCACTGTGTGGCACAGAGACCCCCGGCCTCTGGGCAGGAATAAGGATGGCACAAGGATGGCACAGGAAGCAAGCACAGACCATTCCCCTCTCTGCTGTCTGGTAGCTTGAGATGTGGCACCTGTACAGAATTTTATTTCTGCACCTTCCACTCTCTGATCTCGGACTGGAGTGGGTCAGGTGCAACTGCTGGATCTGCACCAAAGCATTTAAACCACAGATCACCATCCCAGGCTTTGCAGAGTCTACATTCTAATGGAACAAGTTCAACATTCAATGCAGATTTCCTTTCCAGGGCTTCTCCAGATACAGATTTTAAGATTGGTAAGAAAAACTGCGTGCACTGCATAGACTATAATAGATACATACTATAATAAATTCCATATGGTGACAGTCAAATCCTAACCAATGGAAATAAATAGGAAACCTTTCACAGCTTTGTCTGTGCCAGGCTTCCATTTGGAGGTTAATATTAGAGATGGCTTTTGCTGTACTAGGGAAAATAAGAAAGCTCTTAAAACCATGGGATGGCCCTTCTCCAAAAGGACAGGAACTCCCTGCTCAGCTGCCACCTCAGGTAGCTAAGGAATATTCTACCCTCTGCCAGCTGACTGCCTGACTCTCATGGGACCTATTCCCAGTTAGGGAGCACCGTAGTCTTGAGATAGACTATGGTGCTTTCTAAGTGGAATTGCATTCCCAAAAGAGCAAGGATCTTGGGGATTACAAAAAGCTAAACAGGACATGCTGTGAGCCTTTTTAAACCAGGAGAATCCCAGCAGAAGGTTTTGCCTTCCAAGATGGAGAAATTTTTGCAGAGCCATATTCTGAAAAAGGAATAGCACCAAACATTCCTGATTGTTTTTGGAAAAATGCTGGTTTCTGTTATTTCTCCAAAGACATTAAAACTGCATAAGCAGGTTCTTTCTGAATACATTAAACCAAGTTATTATAATGGAAAAATGTTCCCAATTCTTTCCCACAGCTGAAGTCCATTACAACCCGGGTGCTGTATCTCCAGAAGATGGTGAGACCAACCATCCTTGTTCTCGAAGAATGCTATCCATGGATATAGGGTTGCACTATCCACAGGAAGTAGGATTTTTACACTGATACTGAATTTGTTTTCCTCTGCTTATCTAATGATGGTTCTCTTTTGAGGCATGTAGAAATATAGTTCTAAATAATCACTTCTAATGTACAGTTATCATTCTGGACACAATTATAGAGCTAAAACATCCCTTGACTCAACTTTAGGCTTCATTAGAAGTAGCAGCACTGACCACAAAAGGATTTGGTCCCACTATGTTTCCAAGATTAGTCCTCATGTTAAACAGAGGCTGGAAACATTCCTCATCCTGAGCCCCGTTCATAGTTCATCCTCCTTTCTTTTTCCCTTTCCACTGTCCTGATAGCCCTCTGTTTCCTTCTTCATCTGATACTTATTTCAGAATCTAATACCCGTAATATTGAGTTGTAAGTGATATTTTTGAGCCTGTTGGCTGACTGTGTCAGGCATGGATATCTAGGATCCTTGATCAGTATCTTTCCTTACTTTTCTGAAATGGACTTTGACCAACTTATACATGAAGAAATTGGACTCAGATTTCCAAGATGTTCCTCTCAGTTGAATGTTTTTATTTTCAGACACACTGTCACTGATGACTTGAACTTAGATCCCTAAAGAGATGTAGATGCATGTCTAAATGTTTGAAAATGTTGCCCAGTACCTTCAAATGGAATGCGGAAACAACAAAAACTGAAATTCCCACCTTCAAGGGGTATCCGTATGTAGGATACAGGTTTCAGATTATCTCTCCTGAAAAAACCCCAAGACTAAACTCAAAGAGAACAATAGCAGATAAAGTCCTACTATCATTGGAGATGGAAACAAGGAAGTTTTCCCTTTAGTGTTGCTTTGCTGTGAATACAGCAGGATGTAAACTCTATTTCATTAACATCACAAGAGAGACTTAACATTCCTCTCCTGCTGAGGAGGGGCTTTCTTTCAGCAAATGTGTTTGAATCAGTAATTTGCCTGCTCAGCCAAATCCTAGTTTCCATTTTGAGTGCCCATCTCTGTATCATTCAAGTAAAGATTTTTAAATGATTGTTAATATAGTGGAACACTAACCTGTATTCATGACAGAGGAGTAAAATAATATAATGGAGTGATGTCTTAGAACGGGTATGTAAGATACAAAACACAAAAGGCTCTTTCAGTCTGTGAAAAACTCCCACATATCAATTAGTGGAAAAGGATGAATTCTTTAAAGTATAGTAGCTACAGCCAACCTACTCGAAATCAGACAGATCACCTTCAATTCCTTGGCTTTATGGGAGAAATCTTGGCATTAAAAACATGCAAACAAGTTCCACCTTGTACTCACTTGTTTCTAACTTGCAATTGCTTTCAAGGGGAATGAAATTTAATATAAATGGCAGTTCATGATGTTGGACATGAACTATTGTATTTTTTATTTTCTTTAGTAAACTCTTTGTTCCACAGTCTGTTGCTGAATACAAGTTTTCCCTGCTTTCCAATGTGAAGTACAACACACTGTGCTGTAGTGCTAAAGCTGCGCCCAAAGGCCCCTGCACCCCTAACCTGGCTGCTGCACACCCCAGGGGGGATCCTGAGAGACTAAGAAAGGAGGCTATGTAGTTCTTTGGGAGAACTGGTGTTTTAGTCCTCCCCCAAGCCCCTTTGAGACCAGTTTGTCTCCTCTGCATCAGTAAGACCAGGTGGGTGGACAGTCTGATGTGTCTCTATCACCCTGTTTTGACCCGCATTTTCTCCTTCGTGCAGTAATTCTTTCTGCATCCACTTCAGAGGACAGAAAATAATAGGCTTACATTACCAATAGATGTTAGGTAACAATTTCTATTTTTAAGGAATAAGAGGTCCAGAGAGCACATGGAATTGCCATCACTGCAGGTCTTGAAAAACACTCAGGGTGATGAGACAAATGTCTCCCAGAATTGGTATAGATTGATTTTGCCTTAGGGCAAGTCCTCCCAAGTGTATTTTTTATTACTCTAACTTAAAATAAAAGGACACCAGATGAGGGCAAAACATGAGAGCAACATAAGACTGGTCTTGTCTCCTGCATCCTGTAATTTTTTTTTTACATTCCTGATAAAAGCTGAAATGTAGCTTGATTTTCTAAAGTTTTTGCTAAATGCCCTTGTAAAGGATTAGGAGCTACAGAGATTCAGGTAAAAGCCGGACAAGCAGTGAGAAAAGTGCTGGAATATGGAAGACTTCTCAGGCCCCCAAGAAATGTCTGGAAATGCCATTTCTTGGGCATATCCATCAGCATGCTTCCCACTTTGGAGGCGTACCAGTGGGAAGAAGGGCAAGCTGCACAGAGTGGAGGTCTCCATTCTTCCTACTGATTTTTTTTTTTTTTTTTAAAGCAAAATTTGAAAGTCAATTTTTAAAAGCCTGTCAAGTTGCTTATGTAAAATGCAAAGCGCTATTTGTTCTGGAAAGGTGGTTAGCTCACTTCCACTCTCTATCACATGCCTAATGGCTTTTCCAGCTAAACAGTGTATCATTTATGTTTCAAGCATGGCATTGTGTGGGTTGTCAGCTGGAATGAAGATGTGTAATTTTCCTTGGGCTGAAATAATATCTTCCGCACCAGCACTGTTGCATTTGCTCTTCTCCAACATATCTGTGCTGACATTCTGTCACAGAATTGTGTATTGATGGTTTTCACAGGGAGAGGACACGCACAAAGACAAATCTAGTAAAATTTTCTATGCGCTTGTGTTTCACTTCCTAATAATTTTAAATGATGGGAGCAGCTTCTGCAGCCCTGGCTGGACCGTGAGCAGTGTGTGACCAATACAAGCACATCCTCCTCCTCCCCGTTTGGATTCTATCAGTTGACTTCTACCCATGGCAGGGGGCTGGACCGAGATGATCTTAAGGTCCCTTTCAACCCAAACCACTCCATGAGTCTATGACTCAATGTAAAAGCTGCTTTGATTTCTAAGTTACTCTCAATTTACTCCTGGATTGCTTATTTTTGGTGATACATACACCAGGAAATGTGTGCTCTATTTTAAAGCAATAGAAGGATTTCAGAAGGTGTATTTATCTATGAAGACAATTATTTGATGTCAGATCTCGGTGGGTTGTTAACAATAGGTTAGATGATACAAAAGAAATAAAACATGATAGTAAAATCACAGCAGCAGTTGTGGTAAATCGAACAAAACACTCCCCACACCCACCTTACTATTTAGACTGGCACAAAACTCCACCAGTCTTCATCCTAGCTGAGTCAGGGCATGCTGATCCATGGAGTAGACAGCTCTCTCATGGGTTCCTGGAGACTTTTTAAGTCTCTTCACGGACAAGTAGCTAAAACTACCTTCTAGTTCAGCATGTGTACAGTGGTTTGGTAACCCTGGGATAGATAAATATTACATAGGATGACAGCTAAAGGCCAGTACAGCTTGTTTAAGCTTCCTCCTGACCGTGTGAATCTGCACTAGTGGTTAGCAGTACACCCAAGATGTATAATTCTTTCTAAATTTAGCAGACAGTTATTACTGGGACAATGAAAGAAATGCCATTAGGGGAAATGATTTGAGATTAAAAATCAAAACACTGGGAAGATAATTGCCTATTGCATAAGATGATTGTTGAGTCTTAATGAACAGTTCTCTGTGCTTTTAGGTATCAGAAAGTATTTAGCATGTAATGGCACTTTAATGGTTCCAAATTAAATGTATCATGGAGAGTTTCAAGGATGCCCAAAAGAATTATCCTTGCTATATTACTTCATTGCCTGATTGCTCCTGTAACTAGAGAAGTGCAAGGATACTTTCCAGTGTTTATTTTTCTCTCTTTTCTAAGAAATGACACCAGTATTTCACTGGCCATTCCCATACAGAACTGGCTGAGGAAACTCCTGGAAAAGGGGGCTGGAAGGGATGCAAGAATGGAAAAACAGGATAAAAGGTATTTGGAGCCATAGATTAATGACAACATCTGAGATCCTGTTGCAGGCAAATTGCAGCACACTAACTCCACTGAACAGTCTGGATTTGGGCATTGTAACAAAATCAGAAACTCTTTTCTTGTATTTTAACCAAAAAGATACCCCATCTTCTTGCTGCATCACTGAATGCTCCTCCAGACAGCTCTTGTGAACTGACCTTCCATCTCACTTTCGTAACAGTGAGGGCTGGACTGGTATTATTTTTGCTTCTAGACATGCTGATAAGTCTTGTGGTATTTGAAAGTTTAATTGGGTAACTCATCTTCAGTTTCAAAAAACAGGGACACTGTTCCGATTAAACATTGCTGCAGGATTTGATACCCTGAATCTCAGTACCTGCACAGCTCCCTCTGCCCTTGGTGTAAAATCAGCTCCGCACAGATAAACCCAGAAATGAACCAATATTTTCTCCTACATAGGTAGTCTTTGACAGTAAATGGTTACACTCTGCTATGAATGTGACACAGATGAGGAAATTGTCATTGAAGTGTACTAAAAAATATTTTCCATTTTCATAGTTCAGTAGTTGTTTAATCTCCAGCTGCTGAGGAGACTGGGCAATGGTAAAAAAATCAAAATACAGGATAGAGATGTTCCCACTTAGGGGTGAAAACCATCAGATTGACAGACACTGAAATCAAGCTCTTGTCATCACAAGTTAAGGAATCCAGCGTGGGCAGTGCCCTCTGCAACATTCCTCCCCTTTGCCTGAGACTTGTAGCTCTGAAATAGATGCCTGGTGAGATGGGGAGGTGATGTTCTCTCTGTTTCAGGAGGCATTCGATGTGGTGCACAGAAATGTCTTACTCCCATTCTCCCAGCAGGACAGAGCAGAACAGAACATAGCCCTGAATACGTTGGTAATCTGCTCTGAACATGGACTGCTCTCTCTGACATGGATGCTCACTCCAGCATGCATTCCGGCTTTTCCACTTAATACTTGCCTGCCTGAAAACTAGAAAACGGATTGGGAACAGTCACACAGCCACTTTTGGACAAATGGCTTTTTGTCCCCTCATCTTGCCATTACTTGTCATGCTATTGGCAATATCAGTTTAAAGAGAAGACACTAAAGCTCTAACACATTCTGACTGATGTAAGTCAGAAACAAGGCAACTACACACACCCAGTCCCTGAGCAGGGACTCCTCTTTTCAAAACAAAGGTAGCAAAGCCAGTTCAGAAAACACTAGGAAGAAAAATAAATTTCAGAAGTTCTAGTTACAAAGGCAAAGTCTGGTTTGTAAGTCAGAGTTGTTAAAGGACTCCAGATCAGGACTTCTTGATCAAGGAGCAAAAAGCTTTCCTTCATGTCAGAAAAACATGACCTAAAAGGAAGGCTACTGGGACTTGCTGAAAGGGAAAGATTTACCTCGATCTGGGCAGACTGCTAGACTTAAATCAGTTTTCCTCACCCTGGGAGGAGTAGGAGGAATGTGCTTGTGGTGTCCCAGCAGCAGAGTCCTGCTTTGCGCTAAAGAGTTTGGGCACATTGAGAGCAACCAGGCTCATCTGTAGGAGAGATCCTAACCTAAGAACAGCCTTTTATAAGAGAAGATGCCACAACAGAGTCTACCCAATTCAGAACTAGGATAGACAAGCTGTTCAGAACCTCTCTACTGTTAACACCTGACAAACATAAACGTCAGTTTACTCAGTGGAGAGACAGAAGGATACATCAGCCAGCAATAAACAGATGGTGAAACTGCTAGAAGAGACAATCAAAGGGTCTAAAATGAGTTTGAGACATAAAAGAAGAATTAAGACTACTACATACTTCTATTCAGAAATAATACAAATAACACCTGAAAAAAAGCAAGTTAAAATTATCCTAAAACCACCAGGCTGGCTAATATAACTGCAATTCAGTGTGTATCAGTTTTGTGCTCCTAACACTTTAGCTACAAAGCATTCTGACATATTTGTATAAATAACGATCAATGCAGCATGACCAATGTACCTTGAAATAACAAAAAAAAAAAGCAACACAAAATAATTGCTATTTTGGAAAATAATTTTCTTTAATATGAGTTAAGGTTTTGGCTGTTTTCTTCATATTTTGGCTTGGTGCAGAGCAAATGGCGCTGAAAGATTTTTCTGAGTGGGTGACACTATGCAGCACATGGCAATGATTTAAGTCAGTAATCACACTGCATTAAAACAGAAAATCTGCATTAAAAATGCAGCTAAGTGATATACTCTTGAGTATTTTGCTCATATTTTTTTGCAGCATGGAATTCAAAACGAGCATTTATTTTCTGTGAAGCTGGAGCTTGAAAAAATAGCCAGAATTACTCAAATTGCTTTTCACACTAGGAGGCAAAGCTCTAAAATAATGCCTTAGAGTACTTTACAGTTTGGAATAACAGTGCCGTTCTCTTCCTTTTCAGCTGCATTTGAACAACAGAAAGCTATCAGAAATAGCTAAAATTCTACTATCATAAACAAATTGCAGATGTGGTTTGCTGTCTGTCCTTCAGATTTTCATTGGGCCAAAACAATGTTATTTTGTGTGCTTTTTGAAAATAGTGTTTTTCACCTCCTACTGATCCACTAAGACAGTACCTTAGGCTCCATAAAGAGAGAACCTGGGCAACTACCTAAAACCTCCAGTAATATAAGGACTGAAGAAAGAATTGTGAGAAATGATGAAACTTCCTTCTACCACATTCCCACAGGGAGGGAGAAAGATGGGAAAAAAAGCACTCTCTCAGTGGAAAGAGCAAACCAAGTAGAATTTCATGCTGCTCTGAGCAGAGTTAGACATATGTACTGTACCCTGTTAGAGAGCAGGGAAAATGTGTCTGCGTTTCCAGATTTGGGGGGATTCTAAAGCGTGAAGCATCAGAATGGGCATTCAGGTCCAGGTACATGGACTCAGGTCCAGTTCAGGATGAACAGCACATGAACCACCAGGAGTAAAGAGAATTTTAAGCTTTTGCCACTTTCTGGAGTTGCTTGCATCTGTGACACATTGATGTCCTCAAGAGGCTTTAATATGGGTTGAGAGGTCTGTCTGCTTTCCATTCATACCTGAATCATCCCCCAAACCAACTTCTGGGAGCAACTCACAGCTCAAGAGTCCAGTCCTGTGGATTATGAGTTATGCAGAGGGGTATCAGCTCAGGTCCTCCATCCCAACATACAAAACGCTCGAGTGACAGAACTACCGAGCTTCAGCGTTCACATTGCCAGCCCGAATCTCTCAGACGACCCTGGAAGCTCAGGGACTGTAAGAGTTGGTTGGGATCTCTGCTGCTGGCTGAGCTTTGGTGCATTAAACAACCTCTGGTGTAATTCAAGGCAAGCAACAAGCTTCTTTCAGCTCAATTCCACTTTCAGCTAAACACCTGATGCTTCGTTCAGATGCCACCCTTGAGTACTCAACACCTGGTGGAGTGCAATTAGTTCCCAATGTTTAGTGACACCCTGCTTCTTCCGTACAGGAAGATGAAACATTTTATGTAAGTATCTGACATTAAGCTGTCACAATCTGCTACAGTTACTGAACTCTGTATTAAATATAATGCATGGTACTACGCCAGTGTGGGTGGACAACATAATCAGGATCCTCAAAGGTACCTAAATCTGTGAGCAACCTACATACTGTGCCTGCATGAAAGGACATATTATGGTTGATGATGACAAGAGCTTCTCTTGTAAAAGCACTTTAAAAAAGCATAATTGGAATTTTTAACCCATGAATCCTCTTTCCATCAGTGACTCCTTCTCCCACCAAGCCACAGTACAGATCTTCCATTTGATGTACAATCTACCACCTGGTATTTCACCACCTGTTATCTATGGCATGGTTATATTTGAAAGGATTGGGATTGGGAGAGGAAAAATCAGGCTTTTCATGCATAGTACTTAGAGAGGTTTTTTTTGAGTAAACGAAACAAGCTTGATTTTGTGTGTCTGCTTCTGTGCAGCTAAAGGGACTCTGCTATAAGGTTGCTTTTGTGGTTTTGGCAGGGTACCTTCTCCACTCCAATGCCACAGCTCAAGAACAATCCGAAGGAAAAATACTCCAGCACCTGATCTTAATTTTCAAGGCATAAGGCTTCAGTCCTTTGATCCCTTTTCCACTCCCACTACTTAGAAGTTAGATCTTGGCTGTCTTAATTTTAGGAGATTTAACTCAATGCACCACATTTCTTGTATCTTAGTTTACAGGAAAGTTAATCAGGAGTTCATCAAAGTAAGATAATTCAAACACATAATGATATGATGTGCGATTTGACTGTTGACTAATCTAAAGACAAGAAAACCCATACTACTACTAACATGTCTGATTGAGAAAGCATCAGGAAAAGTTATTTTTCTCTCAGAAGGTTTGGATCATCAGTTGTACCATTAAAAGCCAATACATACATGGGTTATTGCAAGATAACAGGCATCTATCCAGCAACTACCTATAAACTTGTTCAAACTTTAGCGTAAGTTGTAGTTTTGATGTCAGTGGGACTATTTAAAAGGGAAAAAACCTAAGTGTTACCAGGACTGTGGCCATAAATTTTGATTTTTTTATTGCCTTTTGGAAGGTCACTGCATTTCTGCAATAGAAAGACTAATCAGAGCGTAGTCTGTCTCTATAGCTTTTTCGGCAAATGCTAACTATATTCTGATGTATTTTATCTGCCATTAGCCTATACTGAAGAGTTTTGTGTTAAATTAATATATTTTCTGCTTACCTGTACTATTGAGAAAACTATTTCAGGTTTTCATTTTATTTCCATTTTAGAAAATTTTGAACAACAGTAACAAAGGTTTGCTACGTAAGATACAAACCCTAACATTACAGTTTTGATACAATATGACATTTACTTGCCAGACATCTCCAGGAAAAAATACACCTCATTTCAGCTGATGTCTTTACAGAAACTTCGTTTCTCTTTTCCTCCGCCTCCCTCTCTGTTCCACTAGCTGAAAAGCCAATGAAAACATTCTCCTCCTCCCCAGTTCAGAACAAGATCTATGTGCATTTCTCCTAGGCATGTTTTTAGATCCAGAAGGGGATGAAAGTAGTTAATGTGCAACAGGAATCTGAATTTCAGACGCAAACCTGTACCTTTCCATTGACTCTGCTGATATGCTGCAAGCTAAATATTAAACTTTTTTTTGATCACTTAAAGTCCAGCCTGGGGAGAAGAAACAGTTAAAGAAATGTCTCAATTATACTTGCAATCAGCTAATCAGACTTTGTGTGCATCTACGGATGGTACAGAACTGAAATCAAGCTCTGATAATGAAACCACGAATGAAAAATGGACCGAAGACTCCTTTCCAGGATTAGAAATACTGTGCACAATTTATGTTACATATGCTGTGATCATTTCAGTGGGTCTCCTTGGAAATGCAATACTCATCAAAGTTTTTTTCAAGATTAAATCAATGCAGACCATTCCCAACATCTTCATTACCAGCCTGGCATTCGGAGACCTGCTGCTTTTGTTAACGTGTGTGCCTATAGATGCAACACGTTACATTGTGGATACCTGGCTCTTTGGAAGAATTGGGTGCAAGCTGCTGTCTTTTATCCAGTTAACATCAGTTGGAGTATCAGTGTTTACCCTGACTGTTCTCAGTGCTGACAGGTGGGTCTGTGCAACTGATTTGCCAGGAGATGCTGCAGGTTTGAAGTTAGAAATGAATAAAATATTATCAGATATTATCATTTTGCACAGTCTTAAATGGCACATTGTAATAGACTAAAAATCCCAAACTACCAGTCTCTCATGTAGTTTAAAAATGCATGTTAGTAAAATTGTAGCACTTCTTTTTAAGGTAGTGAAGTGAGAAAAACTCTTTAACTCTTCTGACCTTTTATTAGTTTGAAGTACAGTACAAGGGTTAGTCTCAATTGCACAAAAAAGGGAAGTGGCTTAAGTTGGGAAAAAGATAGTATATTGGTGCTATCTAGTGGTACAGTGAAGTAGTCAAGGAAGATGAAAAATAAAACTGAATATGAGTGAAAATTCTTTGACCTATGCACTCAGAGAGGCTTTAAAATCCTAGAACATAAAAGACTGACATGGGAAAAAAAGCCAAAAGAAAACACAGAACAGACTGATGGACAAAGGAATGACTCTCATGATTTGATAGCTAATGTAATTTTCAGCTTGAAAAGTGCATATATTTTTTTTTTTCTCTTGTAGTTCTTCGATCTTTTACAGAAATATTTTAGCCCAGAGGTCCTGAAATTAAACTCAGGTTGTAACAACAGCATTGCTAGGAGGGATCAGCATTCTGACTGCTGTCAGGAAGCGCTGAATCTGTTTTCCGTGTACTTCTTTCTTGAATGAATAAAACTAAGATGAGATTTCAGTTCAATCAGCAGGAGCAGGAGCATCGAGGAGTAGAAAAACAAAAATAAAATTTAGTATTAAGAGGGAAAAAGATCTCCATCTTGTCTGCCAGCAATTGTGGATTGTATGTAATAGCAAATTGTTCATGTGTCCAGAATTTTACAAATGGTACTGTTACTGTACTCCAAAATAATCAGCCAGCACAGGAATGGCCACATAGGGTCAGATCAAGGATCCATACAGACCAATACCAGCCTCCAGCAGTGGTAGAATAAGGACAAGGAAAGACACATAGGAAGAACAAAAACCTCTGTCCAACTACATTTTTAACCCTGTGCCTTCAGATGACACTGAACAGATGTGGTTTCTGTCTCTTTAGTAAACTCAAAGGATTTCTCTTCTGGATACTTGTTCAGCCTCTTCTTGAACTTGTTTAGCAATGACTTTCACTGCCTGTACCAAACAACTCCTTTTATTTCTGCACTGCACGTGGCTTCATTTGATGGTGCTGGCTTTTGTGTCAGAAGAGACAGTGATCCCTATTTACGTCTCCAGGCTATTCATGTCGTAATCCATCCTTAGGTTTGTGTTTCTTTTAGTTAAGGTGTGTAGAGCAACACATGTGTTGGGGTTTTAGGAGTTCGCCTTTTGTTTTCTTTTTCTCTCAAAGAATTTTTCCCCATACAAGCTGCCAAAGAGACGAAAGACCTGGCCACAGGGGGAGGAGTCTAGCTGGCTAGCCTCTTTTACCTGAGGTTTTCTCGTGTGGGGCAGAGAGGTCGGGAGATTTGAACTGGATAAAAGGGGTTGGGTGGGGCTCCGAGGTCTCTTGTTCTTCCGGCATCCGAGGGGGAGAGGAGCTGCTGTCGTTGTGGAGAGAGTTCGCCACTACTACAGGCTTCTGCCTTCTGCTGCCTTCCTTCTACCCATCTGCTCGAGTGCCTCAGGGGACCCCGGGATCCCAAGCCCGCCTTTCCCTGCCCTGCTGGGAGCCGGGCCGCGGCTGCCGTTCCTTTGCCGCTGCTCCGAGCCTTCGCTGCACTGTAGCCCCGCACCCCCTGCCTGCCGAGACGTCCCGGGGCTCCCGCTGCAGCTCCGGAGTTTGATACATCTCGCCTACCACCCGGGATTCTGTGTGTTCGTCCCCGCTGTTCCAGCCTGCTGTTCCCGAGGGTCCGGCTGGGCACCGGGATCGGCTGCCCCTGGGGGTTTGTGAGGCGAGCTTCTCGTCCGCCATTACCGCGTGCTCCCCGAGCTCGCTCCGGAGCGCCCCCTACAGCCGCGGGGAACCATCGCACCCTCCCCGCAACAGCCGAGGGAAGGCGGTCACTGCGTTCCTGGTTCTGTTTGTTATTACTGCCGTAGTTAGTGTTGTTTGTTTGCCTCTCTCTCTCTCTATATATTAGTAAAGAACTGTTATTCCTATTCCCCATATCTGCGCCTGAGAGCCCCTTAATTTCAAAATCATAATCATTTGGAGGGAAGGGGGTTGCATTTTCCATTCCGAGGGAGGCTCCTGCCTTCCTTAACAGATACCTCTCTTTCAAACCGAGATAACATGGTATTCAAAGGTTGCATGAATCAGGGATACAGGTAATTGCACAATGGTCTCTTTTGCTCTCCATTATTTTCCTAATACTACCTAACATTTTGCTTTTTTTGTTGTTTCGGTTTGGGTTTATTTTAGGGTTTTTAAACTACTGCTAAAGATAAAGCTAATGTTTACACTGAACTATCTATTGTAGCTCCAAGGTCTTGGTCCTGTATGATGTCAATTCAGAATTCACCATGACTAGATGACCTTTAAAGATCCCTTCCAACCCCAGCTCTTCTCTGATTCTATGGTTTAGACACTTGCTTCTGTATTTAATTCTTCATGGTGGCTGTTACATAAATACTCTGTGCTACATTATCACAGAGTAACTACATTGTAAACTTACAGAGAAAGCTCAGATCAGTCATGTGCTCAACACCAGACTGTTGTGTTCCAATATGCTAGAAGAGCTCAAAGTTGATATAAATGGTATTTCTTTGATAAATAGCAAGCCAGCTTCCAGCTTTCTATTTAAATTTGCCTAGAGGAGAAAAAGACCAGATCCTCAGCTATGCAAAATGGTACAACTAAGCTGTCTTATCCTCTGGATCCTTTTTCACCACCTTTCTTTTCATGCCAGCCTTGTGCCCTACTGGAGGGGTTACTTCTTTCTGCAGTATCAAGACTCCCTGGTCCTTTAGGAGCAGGGTATCTTGTCTGCCGCGCTTCATCTGCCTTCATGGAACTTGGTCTTTTTCCATGTGCCACTTCGACACAGATTATCAAATATCTAAAGATTAATCCAGATTTTTCTTGTATGCCTGATTCAGTCCACATGCTGCAGAATCACAGGCATGAATCAACAGCAGTGCCCTCTCCTGCTTTAAAAATATGAACGAATCCTGGAGCATTGTCTTGAGTCAGATCAATGCACTCAGTTGTGGCCTTGGGAAGATGGAAGAAAGGAGGGGCGAACGTGCTTGGTTTCATGTATTTACAAAATAGTTAACCTGTTTAATACATTCATCAGTTTTGCATACTAATTCCCTCGTTTATCTTTCAAGGCAGTGTCATAAAATTAGGAGTGATGATTGCCCTTAGTGATCCAATGCAAACTGTAGAAGTCATCTTTACATAGGAAGATTTTAATGGCAAGTCCTGCCTGCCAATCCATTAAAATACATGCTTGAAGTTAATTTTTACATTTGCATTTTAATTCCAAAGAGCTAGTGTCTGTCTTCATTTCCAAGAGAATTCCAACACCCTTAGTTTAGCAAGAAGAGTAATGGCTTTAGCCTTAAGAATTTTGCAGTGTCAGTGCTTGCATTATTTCTGTGTTTATTCTGACAGTGATGTTGGTCATTCTAGGTACAGAGCCATCGTTAAACCCTTGGAACTGCAGAATTCAGATGCACTCCTGAAGACCTGCTGCAAAGCTGGCTGTGTTTGGATTGTCTCCATGATATTTGCTATCCCAGAGGCTGTTTTCTCAGATTTGTATTCTTTCAGCAATCCTGAGAAAAATGTTACTTTTGAGGCATGTGCCCCCTATCCTGTATCTGAGAAGATCCTGCAGGAAGCTCACTCCCTGGTTTGCTTCTTAGTGTTCTATATTGTGCCCTTAGCTGTCATTTCTGTCTACTACTTTCTTATTGCCAGAACTTTATATAAAAGTACATCCAACATGCCAGCAGAAGAACATGGTCATGCCCGTAAGCAGGTAAGCTCTGATCAAGCATTAAACTCTCCAATTTTCCAAAGTCTATTGTGCTGATTAAATCTGAATTCTTGAGTACAAAACCTGATAACAGTAAAAAGCTCCACAAACTCAGCCCATACCAAACTCAAATCCAAACTCAGCTGTGCACTTAGGCACATGCTCATGACTCATCACTTGTGAGTGTCCACACTTCCCTAAAGAGGGACAGGTCTGTCATGTTTTATCATGACCCTGTAAACTCAGGAGTTAAAACACTGAATTTTAAACACTGGGACCTCATCCATGCGAGCTGACACATTAATTACTGTACTTTTAAATCCAAGTCTAGATGAGAGTCCCATATCATTTATAATGGAAAGGAAATGTGCTCTGCACTGGGAATACGTTGTTAAAAAATTATGAAATAGATTTATTTTCCTGTTTAGTTCTTCTAGTTTGGGGGTTTTGTTTGGTTTTTTTTGTTTTCTTTTTACTTTTTGCTTTTTTGATTACTCATGCATTTAGACTTTTACACTGCTTTGCAAACCAGCACCAACAACACAAACATTTTACTAATTGGTATTAATACCAGCTATGCATTAATTTCTTGTAGATTGAATCCCGCAAGAGAGTTGCAAAGACAGTGCTAGTGCTTGTGGCTCTGTTTGCCTTCTGCTGGCTGCCCAACCACATCCTCTACCTGTACCGCTCTTTCACATACCACACATCTGTTGATGCTTCCACCTTTCATCTGATAGCAACTATTTTTTCCCGTGCCTTGGCCTTCAGCAATTCCTGCATCAATCCTTTTGCTCTTTATTGGCTGAGTAAAAGTTTCCGGCAACATTTTAAAAAGCAAGTCTCATGCTGCAAGGCAGCATTCTGTGCAAAGCCTCCCAGTGCTCCCCAGAGCAGTTCTCCTACCAGAGCCCTGTCGGTCACGGGCAGCATGCATGGCTCAGAAATCAGTGTTACACTGCTAACAGATTACAGCATCACGAAAGAAGAGGAAAGTGTTTAGTCCATGTGGGACGAAGAAGGGCAGAAACTGAGTCTTAGCGATCAAGTCACTGCTACTAGGATCCTGGAAAGAGGTGCCATGGCTTGCCCTGTCTGTGAAAGTGTGTTCATCAGGAGTTCCTCATTTTTCAAAATATAGAATAAAGAAATCAAACTGTGCGGAGGAAGAAGCTATAACAGCTGAACTTTCCAGCATAAGCTCAAAGGGATTGCTCATGTTCCCAGGCATGAACACAGATTCCTAGCTGGAATTCCTGGACTGGAAAGGAGAGGACTTAGCAGAGTTGGTGCATGAATTGGCTGTAAGGATGGTTTTTTTCCTGGTGACTTGCACTTTGAGTCATGCCTGAGAGCTCCCTCTGACAACTACTTGCATCTACAGCAAGCAAGCAAAGCCACTTGGTCGTAACACGATCAACCAGGCACATTTTTGATTCATTTATTTTCTTGTCCTAAATGTTAATAATTGGAAAACACATGAGAAAGAAAGGTAAAACGAGAGAAGGCTAAGGTTTGTAGAACTGTGAAGTAAAAAAAGAAAGCATTATGGGCCAGATCCACAGTAGCTGTTGCTCTGTCAGTGACTTAGAAATTCTGGGTAAGAGCTGACTGCTGTGTAGTGAGATGGATGTTCCTAAGGAAATCAAGGGAACCAGCAGGTGATCATCTCTCTGAGAAAGCTATAATCATCTTTAACCACACTTGTAAAATTCTTTGTGATATATGGGTAAATGATCTCGGTAGTGCGGAGTTCTTTATTGTTACAGTAATTTAATATCAAGAAATTGGGGTGGATCTGTATCAAGAGTTCTAGTTGGGATGTACAGTGCACTTGTGAAGTGTTCAGACATCCCCTCCTGCCTTACTTTATATCCCAAAGTGGTCTTGAGTGCACAGCCTGGGTTTCTCTCAAATGTGGAACTGTGTGTCCAATCCATTGAACCAGACTAGAGCAGCTTGAAAGGAAAAATGTACAGTGTGGAGAGTCAGACTGACCTGCAGAGCTCCACTTCTGCTGTAGTGTACATGGTTGTATCTAAGTGGTCTGCACACATTCAAGCACACTGGGAGAGCTGGATCATTCTATTATACTAATTTTTTATTCTTCAAGTTGTATCCCTTTTTAATATTAGGATCAGCTCTCTTACTGCCATAGGCCTTCTAATCTCAAATCCACTGATTTTATGACGGCTTGCAGAGGCCAATCAGGTCAGCCTGTCCATGCCCAGCAGCACTGCTGGCAGGGACTGCCTTCCCATCAGGAAGTACAGGAGGCAAGTCTTCCTACCCCATGTTACAGAATAGTTGAGTGACACTTATTTTTATGAATTTTGTGTTCCCTGAACCAAAATTTCGTTCTGTGGAAGCTGGTGATAGAAAACACAATAGATTTTCCATTGTTTAAACTCGGGGACTTCTATTCCAAAAAAGAATTTGTGCATTAAAGTATAGAACAGAAGTTGCAACATATGAATTTAAAAAATTCTGCCAGTCACAGAAGCTTCAGTTTTAACTAATCCTTGAAGGTATAGCCCCCCTTCAGCTGCACAGAGCCTCTTAGCAACACATGGCTGGAAATCCATCCACTCATGCACCATTACCTGAGTTGATTATAAGATGAGAAAATGTATTTTTCTCTCCGTGTTGCCTGCTCTATATCAGAAAAATAAAACCAAACTATAAATCCAAGGGCAATGCAATACAACCTCTGTTGTCATCATAAACCAGTTAATGACAGACGAGCTTAATCCCATCAGGCCTGGTCTTATTTTGCTACAGTTCTTGTGCTACAAGCTGCAAGGCTACAAGCACTAATATTCAAATTGATTCCTCCTTTTATTGTACCAGTTGTATACCAGGATAGGATCACTGAAATAAACAGAAATCCAACAGCACAGAAATACAATTTTTGGCCCAGCAGACTCCAGAGACCTTATTTTGCTCTCTTTGTCTCAATGTAACACCTTGCCTGGTAGAGAGCTATGTACAAATATAACAAACATGTTACACTGCTATTTTCTTCTTCTCCCTTTCCTTCATGGAGCTACAGAGTGAGACTGAAATAAGTAGATATGCCTACAGACTTACTTATGAACATAACATTTATCTTCCTGGATCTTACTACAGGGAATTCTAAACAAAAGAAAAATCCACCAGCATTACCATTCCTTACATCGTTCTTTATTCTAGCTTAGTAATGCCTTTGGGAAACAGATCTCCTACGTGTTTCTGGACTTCACAATTTGTGTCTGTCAGAGACCAAATTTCCCACTGCAAAATCTTTGGCTACACCTCACAGTAGCCCTTAAAATCCAGTTTCCTAATTCACCATTTTTCTTCCTTTGCATGCAGCTACTTTTTGCTTGTGTAACTACTCCTCCAACTGAATTGTCTATCTGCTGCTAATATATCCTGTTACAAAACTGTTGGTTTTGCTATTTTCTGCACATGTTCTGGTTAAAAACTGGCAATATTTCAAGCCACAATTTAATTATTCTGTGTAATGTATGCTTTGGTAATTCTGTACTTTCAAATCTTCATGGCATGATGTATTGTACTGATATATGGGTCATCATATATTTTTATCTAACCAATCTGATATTGTTAATTCCATCTACTCCCCACAATATCATTATCCATTGAAAGTCCCCACATTACCATAACTGGATTTAGGGGAAAAGAGTTTTTTCCTTTGCAATCTTTTCTCGGTGTTCCAATACCAGTTTCTTTCACCGCTAAGTAATACAAGTGTAATTCTATAAGAGCATGTGGGAATACCATCTATTTGCATAAATATTGAGTGTTATCTAGCAAATAAATGGGATGAATAATTAGGGTTTCACTACTTATGTCCACAGTGTAAGAATAGGTAGAAAAAAAGGCACAAAATACTGAAAGGCAGCCTCTCTCAAAGGTCGTGTCCATTTGGAGTCATACTGAGAAAGTAAATACAATTTCTAGGACATACTTTTTTTTATAGTTTGTTTTGTGAATGAGATGTACACATTTGTGTTCACAGTAGCAGCAGTTTTAGTATCTGTATGTCACTAGGAGTTGCTGGTTTAGTTAATCCCCTCCAAAATCCACAAAAATTAAGAAACCTATATCAAGGCACTGCTAAAGTGCAAGTGACTGGGGTATTAAAGTCAGTTACACAATCAGCCATTACAGCCATTATTAGCCAAAATAGCCATTTTAAAGTTCCTGCTCCTGTTCCCATAGAAACTGTTTTATTTTACATAGGCTGCCTGTTGCCACTCCTGTGTTTCTGCTGAGAATATTACAGTTAAAGAATAACCCAAAGCTACATGAAGCTACAGCACTTACACATTTCAATCAGTGTTATTTTAAAAATGTAATATGGGCTTTAATTAGCATTTAGTTGTTAGTTCTGCCACAGATGGTCCCCTCAGTGTGAGGTGAACTATGAGGTGAAATCTCTATGCACAGGACAGGATATTGAATTTTTAGTACATCTGTACTGATTCTGTAATTTTTCCCACCATGAAGACTCCTCATCACTCTCAGTAATTTGTGTAACAGCTACAGGCTCCAGACCCCCGAAAAGCTCGAAGAGGAGTAGCCTGCCTGTACTTAGTCTGTACTAGTTACTCCCTTGATTTAACAGAACAAAGCAGTTTAAGAAAAAAGTGTTTACCTAATTACGGATTAGTTAGTAAATTGCTGGTTCCCCTCTTACAGGGAGAAAAACACTTCAAGAAAACCAGCGTATCTCTATTTTCAGTAGGTGGTACCTCTAGAACAACATTCAGGTGGTATCTTCAGGCCATCAGTCACCTCTGATGAGCGAAAATTGCCTTGTATCACACAGACACAGAGACAGAATCATCATGTTAATGCCTCCTTTTAATATTTACTTTGAGACTTTTTGCCAGGGTTTAAAACACCGTTTCTTGACAGCATGGACTGATCCGAGCTGTGGAATGCTTGAGCTCTTTGCACCCTCCTCAGAAGATGCAGCTTGCAGCAGCAGTGCTTATGCAGCCATAATCTGTATCATTTCAAGGGTGAGATTGAGAGGAACGTTGTCTGGACCCCACAAAATTAAGAGCTTCCAGCTGAGTCGGCTCCCTGGGCTGCTCACTCTCTTTACCAAGGAGGAGGGGAACAGATGGCAGTGCCGCCGTTGGAGGCTGTGCCGCAGCAGCTGCCGTCACACGTTCTGTTATGGGAAGGAAGTGTGAGGGAACTCGAGGCAGTTTATCCTCATAACTACATCAAAGTGTGCAGAGCAGATTTACTGAGCACTAACTCCGCTGCACACAAGCACTCTCTCACTCCCATTGGATTGAGAGTAAATTTGGATCTCCTGCTCCCCAGGACAGTGTCCCAGTGCCTCGCTGTAGGCAGATCTGCACAGTAGGGAAGGCTGTACAGACCTCACTGCAATCACTCAGGTAATAACCATTAAAAACCCTGCAAAAATAAAACAAGCAGTTTAAGACTTAAATTGTATTTCTCTTACAAAGTTTAAGGCTATCATTATCTGATTTCCAAACATATACCCAATTCCAAATTTTGTAAGCAAGTGCACTTTATGCCATGTCTCTCATTCTTCTCTCCAAAATCCAATAGCTGTTCGAAAGTGAAGACAAATGTCCCTTAGGCAGTAAGTTTATAAGCGATCACAAAGCAATCTTTAGACAACTACTGTAATAGTTCTGCCAAGAGAAAATTCCTGAAGCATCAAGCATGTCATTGATTAGGCTGGATGTTCTTTGTGCAATAGCCAAAGGTTACTAGAACTCTATATTTATATCCTCAGCAATTTTGTCTTACAGCCTGGTGCCCAGGCAGGGAGCTGATGTTCGTCTCTCCCTGCAGAGCTTCACAATCACATATCTTTGATTTTATTATCATTCCAGTCTGTTTATTTGTTCCTGGTATACTAATTTCAAGAAAACTTCCGTTTATAATTTTTATTTCTGAGTGGAAAGATTGTTTTGCCCCCAGCAACCAGCTACTGCCAGCTTTGCTGGGGCTGTTCAGCTCAATTTTAATTTATAACATATACACTGATGCACGGAGTTTTATAGCTCTAGGTTAAGGTTTGCAAAAGAAAACATGAAGAGTGTGCTGCTTTATCCTCTAAATAGAAATACTTTAAAAAACATTAGCAATTAAAATTAGGTTTTGTTGTAATGCTGTACAGGCTTCACTGCAAAAACCACTAGATGGCACTAGATGAAGAGCTTTTAAAAAAACTGATTTGAGAGAAGATTGTATTTAAAATATTTAAGTATCCACAGACAGAGTACTAATTGCAGCTTCATTAATGCAAAAGGAATTGAGTGTTTTGAAGCCAAGCTTCATCCCACTAATACGACGTACCAACCCTTTCCTAAGGGAGCACAGCCGCTGGACACCCTCAGGCAAGAGACTAAAGAGAAGCAATGTGATTTCTTGACATTTAGAGTGCCATTTCAATCTCATTTGTCTATTTTTGTTTCTATCTTTGCCTCTAGCAGGACACGAGTACACTTCCAGTGCCAGACGGCAGCCAACCCTGCACAGCACCACTGACAGCAAGCTGCTTCCCTGTCCAATGTTGTCCTAGGCGCAACGGGGAAAAGCATTGCAGCAGGGAGGACTTTCTGTGCCCCAGACTTTTATTTATCATGTAAGAAAAGCTGCAGTAGTCCCCATGCAAAGCCCATCAATGTACAGCTTCTCGCCCAAAGCAGTCTGGTACGCCAGGGGCAGCTGCCCTGACGCAGAACCCCCGCCTGCGGTGGAACAGCGCTGCAGCGTAAGGGTGAAGAGAATGGGAAAAAAAAAGGGCAAGAGAAAAAGGGGCAGGGCCACTTGTGGGGACCACTCCTGTCCCATGGCGAACCCAACGCCCTCAGGGCCCGCCCAGAGGCGGGAAAATAAGCCCCGCCCCCTCCCGCCCCGCCCCCGCGTCCGTCCCCGCCCCCTGCGGGCGCCCGCTCCG